>JASANE010030317.1:0-120222 GCA_030248225.1 Trileptium ribeirensis | reverse complement strand
TTTGCTTTGGTTCAGTTACGTATTGCTATTTGAAGCTGCTCTTGAAAAAGGAAGATATTCCTAAAAGCACATGGCACACGGGCGTAACCAGAAACTCTTGCACTGAGGGGTAATGAATCTGCTAGGGGGTGCATAGCTTAAAAGCTCCATTCATGCATGGCACACGGGCGTAACCAGATATTTTTGCACGGAGGGTCATACGCTCCATTCATACATGGCACACGGGCGGAACCAGAACATTTTGCACGGGGGGACACTGAATCTGCTATGGGACATAGCTTAAACTCTCCATTCATACATCATAACCAGAAAATTTTGCACGGAGGGGCACTGAATATGCTAGGGGGGCATAGGTTAAACGCTCCATACATGAATTGCACCCGGACGTAACCAAAAATTTGCACGGAGGCGCACTGAATCTGCTAGGGGGCATACCTTAAACGCTCCGTTCACACATAACCGTGGACTTCACTTTTCCGTGCTATTTCGAATAGATGATGCACGGGGGGCACGGCCCTCTATGCCGTCTTGCCGAAGTTACTCATATGGCACATGGTACATACTGCATACGGTTACTTATTCATAACCGTAAAAATAGCACCTAAGCTACTTCAGTGAATAGATCAATTTCCTAATGTTACGTGAACTGAAAATTTGTCAAATGAGATTGTCAATTTGATGTCTGCCATTTCAGATGTTTAAAAATCAAATTTTAAAACTATCATAATTATAGTTTAGCACATCACAAATATGTCAATCCAGAGGCGGAATTCGAACAGGCCACCGCAGATATTAAACGGCTTTACTCTAAATACTGAGCTAATTACTCGAAGCTCCGGAGAAATTTGGTCATAAATTGTTGAAGCTATAAAAACATGTATACTAAATTCATTGAGTAAAATAAACTAATGATATCTCACGAATAACGACCAAATAACGTTTCGAGGCAAGGAGTTGAATGGCGTTTTCGATGTACAGTCTCCAGCCTTAGCCTAAGCTTAGCATTTTATGTGAGGCCAAGAATATATCTAAATGGAGAAAACTTCCGCATCCCGACCTAAACAATTCTTTTTTCTAACAATATAACGTCCGTCCTATGAGGCGGGAATATTATAATATTTTCGACAATTAGGTATATCCTATGAGATACAACAGTACTTTTACAAAAAGTGGATCTTTCGAGCATAAATGAATATATCTTACTATATATATGTAAAGAAATGTAGAATACAATATATAGAATAAGAATATATAATAAATACGAACATTAGTATGTAAATGAACTAGGTGCTCATCGAAATTCCACCAATAGCGTTCGCAAAAATTGATAATATAACACTCTGCTACTCTTATAAGGAGAACGTTTGAAATATATATCTACATAAAACATCGTTAGAAATTAATTGCTTATGACTGTTGTTACGACTTGGAAAATTAGTCGAGTCATCAAAAACACACTCAGCCGTCTTTAAAGGCTCACAAGCTAAGCCGCTCACATCGTCACTACTCGTAACCATCCATTTTCATCAAACCCGAAAAGAAGATAGAATGCTTATAAACTACTAAGAACGCCGCTAAACTAACTAACTAGCCAACTAATATTTCATCTCAACGCTGACTAAAAGAGACGAGAGACAATAGCCCTAGTAAAACGTGCCAGTAAAGTAAAGGTTGTATCTCAAATTCAAACCGTCGAGACTGAAGATATTGCAATTAATAGGGCAAAATTATTTACTAAACCACCACAGACGTACCATGTGACAGTACGCATTTATATATAGAATTTCTGTTTGCTGTCATATCATTATATGTTGGCATTTTGACTACAACTAATTATCGATAAAGCTTGAGTATTTAGGATATAATAATTATAATAACGTATCGAATGAGAGAATATTGAAAATGATTGCAGTACTAAAGCAATCTGTAGTTGGTTAGTTATTAGGTAGTAGGCTGTTACCGCAAGTCACGATTTTGACATTGTTGAAATATATATAAAATGCTTATGTACATAAGCATGGAATGGATGCAGTATTAGCAAGCAAGTAATACATGAAAGCTTAAGCATGAAAGCTTGCATCAAATGCAAACCTCGAAATATGATATTGACGTTTCTCTTTGTGTGGTTGGTGTTCGTTTCTCCGTATCTCAAGAGAACCAAACTAATATCGGAATAATAGAAAAGTATAACTAACTAGTTTCGATTCTTGAAATTGTCATGCATTGGGATACACCGGAGATAAAATGAATAATAAATAGTAGTTTGCTTGCGATTTATGAGGCTGGATGAATAAAGCAGCATCAATGACAAACAGCTAAAGTTGCTCGACGTTGTGGGACAGTAGATGGTCATCCTGATATATAGAGACCTGAATTGATATTAATTTGCTTTCTGTGATTCTTGAAACTGTCATGCACTGGGATATACCGGAGATAAAATGAATAATAAATAGTAGTTTGCTTGCGATTTATGAGGCTGGATGAATAAAGCAGCATCAATGACAAACAGCTAAACTTTCTCGACGTTGTTGGACAGTAGATGGTCATTCACGATATAAAGAGAGCTGAATTGATATTAATTTGCTTTCTGTCATAGGATGTCACAACGTGATTCTTAGTCATAATATATATTCCGCTGCCGACTATGTAAATTCTCGTGTCATGTAGCGTTTGTGCCTGCAGATTTGTATGTGCATGTTCTCGGTGGTTCAACTGGGAAAGCACTGTACTTTTGATACCCAGGTTGGGTGTTTAATCCGGGTTGGTATCACTCAGGCTTCACTCATTAAATTGAGTAGAATACGTGAAAAAATGATCGATTTTGGTGACGTCACTTGCGGCCACAGTTACTACTCATATTTCTCACACAATCTGAAAGATTTGTGAAAAGAGATAAGTGATACACTGCCGCATACATCTAAACGTCATTGAGGTTTAGATTTTAACATAGTGTGTGCGCGTTGTAAAATGCGTTTTTATCACCTTTTGGAACAAATTTGTTGCAACCAAATCGACCACTGATAGCCTAAAATCTAAAATTGTCATAAATATTGCCAGCTCTTTGAGTCGAACGGTACCAAAATTATCGCTGTATCTTCCAAGTTATCGTTTTTCGGGAAAGTTGGAGGTCAGCTACTGGAAAATATCAAATTTACGACATTACGTTTAATTGCATTCGAGTGGAACGAGAATTTTCAATTTTGGCATTGGAGGGGGTTGAGAGGTCCTGTCTGTGTGTGTGTCTGTCGCACCTGGATATCGATAACGGTTGGGCGGATTTTGATACAAGATAGCTCATTCGAACCGCAATGGTCGATTTAGGGGTAGTGACGAAGCCGGAAAAGTTATGGGGAAAAATGACGTCATTTTGGCCTATTTTTCGGGCACACTCTCCAGTTTTTGCGACTTTTCTCAATAAGTACACGAGGTATCCGTAAACTAATAGGCCTATTCCATGTAGCTTTACCAGGGCTTTCCAATGATATATAAAAAGTTATTCAACTACTTCCCAATCTGGAGTCTATAAGCTTATAGTTGGCGCCAAATTTCATATTTGGTGAAAAGTCGTGGGAAATGCACCTAAATGTGTGTTTTTGTTGCTTTTAGTGTCTTATATGGGTTTTATGGGCAGATAAACTCATTGCAAGTGTTAAAAATATTGTTGGGTGAATATTTTTTACACTTCTGGTTCATACTTGGCATAGAAATTGACGTTTTCGAAATTTTTGGTGAGAAGTCGCGGAAAAAGCACCTGAATGTGTGTTTATTGTTGGTTTTAGTGTCGGATATGGGGTTTTCTGGGCCGACAAGCTCATTGCGAGTTTCAAAAATATTGTGTGGCAAATATTTTTCACACTTCTGCTACGGGGGATTGTTCTCACCACTCGAATTCTGGCTCGCAAGCGAGCTTCACTAGTGTATTGTATGTTTAGTTCGCTAAGAGAACAGAAGCAACGAAACTTTGTATTTATATAATGTTCAGTGAATTATGCTTCGAATCCGCTAAAAACATAATTGACACTGTACGATCATACCTATAAAATAGGTGTTGCGTTTCTATCTTTAGTCCATATCAGAATCATTGACGTATTCAGAATTTTCTTTTGAGGGGCAAAGCATGTTCGAGGCACACTATTTAGCAGTGATACAAAAACATTTTTATGTTACACATACTATATTGTAAAATAAATTAAATAAAAAATTTATTGGAACACTTCCCAGGAATACGTTCAATGTATAATTCACTGATATTGATAAAAAAGTAAAGGAGACACTTAGTAGTTTTTGGGAGATCGTAAAATTTTGTTTGGGACCATGGCCCAATGCCCCCTAAATAAGCCAGTGATCAGAATTGTATTTACGTAAAACATATGATTAATAATATTTAATTTATATACACTTTCAGTTATATATTTGTATATCTACACGCGATTCTTGTGTAGATGTATTCATCATAATCAGAAAACAAGCTGATTTTAACAAGTTTTTAGGACAAAATGTCTTCACAATATGTAGTACGGGCGAAATGTGTTTCAAACTGCAGTTTCTAAGGAAAGTTTTATGTGTTTTTGCACATATCTAAGAAATAGTTTTTGCTACTCTACATGGATTGATTTTAAAAATTTAATATTTAAATTAGCTTTCACGTTTTCATAATCAATTGAAAACCTATATTTTGTTAAAAAATCCCGAATTTATTAAGTCAAATACATCAATTTTAACAGAAGATTTGGGTGCAAAATACTGCTCAAATTTGGTTGAATCTTATTACTTTCGTAGAAAGTTTAGTAAAGTTTTTTAAAAGACGAGTAAGGCTGCTATCTGATTTTCAAGGAATCAGTATGTCCTTTGTAAATTTTACGAAAATTATTGAAAAATTTATTTAGACATTATCATTGATTATTCGAGTATAATGGAAGACAAGAATATGAACTAAAGTATATTTCATTGTGTCCAACACTCACAGTCTTGGCACTTGTTAAGACTTCATTCATTGCTTTCTTGCAAGGTCTCGTTGTATCCCTAAGTCTAATTGGTGTCTCGCTGGTCCCTGCTTCGCGTATTGTCTTTAAAGCGTCATCAACGCAAGACCAAGAGAATTATCATGACTCGTAAAAATTTGATTACGCTAGCGCAACATGCGTTTATATTATAACATAAAGATAAATATGTATGTGAACCCCACATAAATGTTGCCAAGAGTCCGTGATAGATCTTTGAATAAGGGTGCGACACTTAATCCACTCAGCTTTGTATTCGCTATGAGAAGATACGTGGTTAATTTTTGCGTCATTTTTGTCGCACTGCGAAGGGGAGGGGACAAATGTGTGATTTTGTTCTGCTCACCTAACTTTTAAATGGAGGAAAGAAATTTTATAATTTTTTAAAAAACTATAGTTTTTAAAAAAACTATATTTTTTAAATTAATATAGTTTTAAAAATGTAATTTTTTTAAAAAATATAGTTTTAAATAAATCAGTTTTGAGAATGGAGAAAAAATTATTGGGGGTATAGGGCAAAATTTGTGGGACAGAATACAAATTGGGAAATAGCATGAGAGTTGGGGATAGGATTAAATTCGCGGGGACAGTACGAAACTGAAAGGGCTACAGGAGTAAAGTTGGAAAACAGGATAAAGGTGGGAAATTTGTACCTCTAACAATTAGCTAAATGACACAAAAATCAACCAACCGCGTGATGCCACTACCCATATAATCAAACATGCCGGCGGTCGGTCATGCCAGGGGGCGTAGAGACCCCCACGGGCGGGGTCGCGGCCATCCCAGGGGGTAACCCCCTGTCCGGCCAAATTTTCCTAGGGAGGGAGGGTCGGGCGTGAGGACCTTTTTTTGGTCTTCGCAGCCATATTTTTCGCTTATGAGATCAGTTTTTGCATTAGGGTCCGCCCTCAAAAGTCGTCGAGACGCAATAAAATATAGTATTCATAGCCACATTATGTATTTGTGTATGTACACTAGACTAAACATATATATTTATATAGTACATATACCACGCATACATTGTTTTTATAGGCTTTTGAGGGCTAGCTGCCTCTGTTTTTGGTCGAATTGTAAATATCTAGCGTATTATCACTTGAGGAGTGATTGGTGATATTTATATGAAGACGCCAAGGCCCCCTTGGGGGGGGGTGCTGCGGGTTACGCCCCTGGCGTTTCGGCCTCGGGGGGTCCGGACTTCAGGGCGGGTTGCCCCCGTACCCCTCCTGCCGGCATGTATGTATATAATGTAGTGTGACATAAGTGTCACACGCTTATGTATGAGTCTACCATGGGCGCTGGATGTTGCTACATAACATATAATTCATAATTTTAAAGCATCTCTGGCGGTAAACTTACTGTTTTCCTAAAGTGTGGTCGGTCGACATTCCACTTTCGTATGTAAAATCGGGTTTGTAAAACATTCTATTGTGACGATGCGAAGAGTTAAGAATGCAACATACACAAAATTTTAAACACCATTGCTAGCTTCGCGGATATGGCAAACCAAAACTTTAATATCGACAGTATAATATCACACCGTTGAAGCCATAATTCACGCTATTTGACAAAGAATACAGCGAAGAATCAACATGAACTATCCTAACAAAACAGCAGTCAAACCATAAAAACTTAACAAACTACTCATCAAAATTTTTCCTTTATAAATACACATATATCAAATCCATTCTATGTTTGAATTTCATGTTTTAGGCGGAAAATTCAGGAAATAACCTAGATATATAGAACTTTACACAACATATGACAATGTGCACATAAAACAGAGCAAAAACTCGAGGATGACACGCAAATCCATTCTATGATAGAATTTCATGTTTTAGGCGAAAAATTTAGGAAATAACCTAGATATATAGCATTTTACACAACACATGACAATGTACACATAAAATAGAGCAAAAACTCGAGGATGACACGCAAATTTATTCTATGATAGAATTTAATCTTTTAGGCGAAAAATTTAGGAAATAACCTAGATATATAGCATTTTGCACAACACATGACAATGTACACATAAAATAGAGCAAAAACTCGAGGATGACACGCAAATTCATTCTATGATAGAATTTCATGTTTTAGGCGAAAAATTTAGGAAATAACCTAGATATATAGCATTTTACACAACACATGACAATGTACACATAAAATAGAGCAAAAACTCGAGGATGACACGCAAATTCATTTTATGATAGAATTTCATGTTTTAGGCGAAAAATTTAGGAAATAACCTAGATATATAGCATTTTACACAACACATGACAATGTACACATAAAATAGAGCAAGAACTCGTGGATGACACGCAAATCCATTCTATGATAGAATTTCATGTTTTAGGCGGAAAATTCAGGCAATAACCTAGATATATAGAATTTTACACAACATATGACAATGTACACATAAAATAGCGCAAAAACTCGAAGATACCACACAATTTCATATTTTGTTTGCATAAAGGTGCTGAAACAAATATTGGGTAAATCACTATAACGTCACAGGGTTACATAGAAATGGTTGAAAGATAAGGCAATTTTGCCACTGCATGCAAATATGCCGAATTATGGGCATTGAACGTGCAAATTGGCCGCCGGCGTCGGATCAGGATTTTGTCATGGATTAGGTTAAAACGTTGAAAATTAGTTCAAAATGCGACTTTTTATTTAAAATTAAGAATTTCCAAATTTTAAAAAGCGGATGACTTAATTATCGCATTGCCTGAGGATATATGCTATTTGTATGTGCATGTATAATGGCTGGATTACTATAATGGAGTCAGTGAAATAGTTGAGACACAGGTCACCCTTGACATCTGGTGTATTTTGTTTCAAGACGCACACCTTGCACTGGACGCCTGAGTGTTACCTGACCATTTATTGTATGTATGTGCATGTTGCGCCCTGTCAGCTCGGCTATTATCATTTTATATAGTTAGTTAACAGTATTTTTGTATTTTAAGTTGGTCGATAAATTGTGTAGTATATTAAATCACAGCGATGGACATAGTAGCCGCTGTTCCCAGATGTAAAAATTGCATCAACATACTGCTAGCTACAGCTTGTAGACAGACGCAAACAGTAAATTATTAAACACAAAATATTGTTATATTTGTTTATCATGCAAGCAGACCACCAGTGACAGCAATTTTGGTCTCTAGCTTTTGATTTATATGCTTTGTCGATTTGGCTAGACGCGGTATATGTAATAAGATCGCTATGACAACGCCAGCGATATCACGAAGTTTGCCTGCCTCAGATATGAGTGTTGCATTTGCCGAAATTAATTATCAGACAATTTATAGATTATATACTGAGAAGCTGGTGAGAAAAACAACATAATTAAATTGTGAAGAATATATAGTCGTACATAAAACATTATTTATGGACGAACGAAAGCGTATTCTGATTATATTACTCTTAATCGTCATACAAGAAACTGCATTACAGTAACATTTTACAATCACAATGCAATACAAATTTTATGGCCAATTTTATTCATTTCTTATGGTACGAGAGAAACTTTGCCAGTGCTGTTCATACGGATGACGAAGACGAATGTATTAGTTATTATTACATTGTAATAAGTATTTTAATACATTCATAAGGATATTTTATCATAAAATGGATTTAGAAAGAATATATACCATAAACTAGCAATTTAAAACATGGCAACATTGGGCATTGAATTTTGAAAATGTGATCAGATGAATACGAGAACGTTTGCCAAAAGCCAGGTTCAATTTGTTAGCGGAATACAGCGGTTGGATTTGTGAGACACACCACAATAACCCAGTTAGAAAATAACATAGGTGAACATGCTTATAAAATATAAAATGACAAAAGTGAAAACAAATTTACACATATTTTGTACATATACATATTACAAATTTCAATCTAAATGCATTATTCCTAAGAGAATTGTGTCAGAGCAGTATAATGGCTATGAAATAATTATATATAAGGCCGTCGTTTGTCGTCTATCATGGTCAAAAAGGCATTAGGACAGTATTAATAAATAGTCTGACAAAGGGTGAAAACAATGTCACGGCCTGGCGGCTGTGACCAAAACGCACGGTGCTATAATATCAACGTCAACTCATAGTTTGTCATTCTTTCAAATCACGGTTGATTATTAATCTCATAAATTTGGAAATATACGGCAGGGGACTCGAAACTCAGAGTTACGTGACCATAATTCCAAATGATTTGACGTAATATTATATAAGCAAAAGCTGTCTATGAGAAGATGATGAACGCCAATACAATCGACGAAATGCAGCAAAAGCTTATTATAGGCAGTTCGTTTATAAGCATGTCGTAGATTAGTTTATTATAGAAATAGGAGATGCTCAGTCCCATGTTTGATAACCCGGAATTGTTGAAGGCGGTGAGAGGATGCTATCTGTTAGCAACAGAGCAAGTAGTATATTTCGTATAATGCGCTACTAAATTTAACCTGCGCCCACTTACAATCCTATTTCGTAAAACACGATGTCGAATCCATATTCGTTGTTACGGAACAAGCAAGACAAGCGATTCGATTCACTGCTACCTTAGAAGTAGTGGTTTGCAATCGGTCAATGACAGTTCTATGACGATTATAAGTTTTCAGTGGGGATTTGTCTCTGTTCGCGAACAAATTCAATGTAAATGTGACAGAGTAAGAGAAGGGTCCTGTACTTTGTCAGTGATTGTTCGCGAACATAACCTTTTTCGATTCAAAAGCGATAAATTTTCGTTCATAAACAATTTGAGTGTTCGCGAACAAAAAATGGCCAATTTTTGCTTCAGAAGATAGAGTTCGATAACGCATATTTTTCTAAAAAACAAAATAGGATAGTCGTTGGGCGCAGGTTAAGTTTAGTCGCGCATAAGACTAAAATATTTTTAATATGATTGCAAAAATAAGAAAAATTTTCTTTTACTAAAGAGTCGTTGCCATGCGCCTTCGCTACCGGTGTTACAAATAAACTATGACAGTATCAGTGTGAATCGAATATATATATATATAAATAAACCAGCCGCATATATTAAGTAATATAAGCACAGTGTGTAGTGAATGCAGAACGGCCAACACGGGGTCGGAGGAGACATGTTCCGCCGAGCTATGTCTGCGGGACGGCCATACGGCTAGTCATATCTTCTCGAAAACTGCTACGTGTTTTAAATATATGTAAAGTCTTGATACCCTTCACACACCCTTGTAAAGGGTTGGAAGTTTGTGACCCACTTAGCACTGAACCACCTGCTTCACCCCACCCCGCAATGTTGTCATGCTTGGCCCCTACCGTTTTCATAGTTTGACAGTTGTTGTATTACAACAGCGGTGGTTCTACTGATTGACCACCACAAATATCGCTCAATAGTGCAATTAGTTTAGTCCATATATTTTGCTAGCGAGACCATGCACGAGTAGTGAGTCTTAGAAGAAAATGTCAAGAACACGCGTCTGATCGAAATTGAGTAGCAAAATATTATATATATTTCGGTTTTAGATTTAATAATATTTATTCTAAGTGAGACTGAGACAAAGAAGGAAATTGAGAATAGATACAAATTTCTTCAATCTTATCAAATTACAAACACTGAAGTCGTGTGGCGTGCCATATAAGTCTAGAATTATTCTATTATATCGCTTTACGAACGCATGCCTTGCCTGCTATGATCACCACCCGGAAACACTAATCGGTATCCCGAGTCCAGAGATCTTCGGATTAGAAAAGTGGAGATACTGAATCTTTTAATCGCTGCAATGTCAATGTCGTTCGTTGGCAGACGGGAGCGGTACTGAGTTTTAAGCAGTCATATCATTGTAGGAAATCAAACTATACAGTAAAGCGGGGCACGTTTGTCCTGTGAACGTACGAACGATATGGAACCTTACATCAAGCAACCCATGGAAAGAAGAATTCAATTCTCAGACACATTTCCACGTAACTATTAAATAGATTAGGATATTTTGCTTAAAGTGAACGATAAAACGCTATAAAATATTGCATTTTACAAACCTTGATAGAAAGTAATCGATTTAATATTATAAAAAGATTGGCCTGGAACAATTTAAAATTATTGCTTTGCAAGCCTATGTCAAAATTACATGGCAATTTGTCGTAGACCTGTGTGTACATCGAAATTCCATTCACCAGTTCAAGGATTCATTTTGAAATCGAAGTTACTTTTGAAAGGCATTTTAGATTCATTGCTGAGTAAAATATACATCGACGAACCGTAGAAAGCTTCGCATATATCGTTAATGACCTGCAGAGTCAACCAAGAAAATTCCAGCAAACATTATTACAAACAGGCTTCTAGTATTAATTCATATATTATTAAATTAGAGTAAAATGGCGATAAAGCAAGAAAGATAATGCTTGCTTTTCATGCTGTTAACTCTGAGTAGTATAGGGTGTTTATCCTGTTTTTCGATTGAAAATTAATTTGTTTATTAAAACATTGTAATATGTAATTGAAATACGGCAACTGGTACTCGAATCGATCGTCCTGAATGATTGGCCTCTCGGACAATACGTCCCATTGGTAAACTCAGAGTAGTATGGGGTTTTTATCCTGTTTTTCGATTGAAAATTAATTTGTGTGCTAAAACATTGTAATATGTAATTGAAATACGACAACTGGTAGTCGAATCGATCGTCCTGAATAATTGGTGTCTCGGACAATACGTCCCATTGGTAAACTCAGAGTAGTATAGGGTTTTTATCCTGTTTTTCGATTGAAAATTAATTTGTTTACTAAAACATTGTAATATGTAATTGAAATACGACAACTGGTAGTCGAATCGATCGTCCTGAATAATTGGTGTCTCGGACAATACGTCCCATTGGTAAACTCAGAGTAGTATAGGGCTTTTATCCTTTTTTTTCGACTGAAAATGAGAATTTGTTTAGTAAAACATTGTATATGGAATTGAAATACAACTGGTGCTCGAACCGATCGTCCTGAATAATTTTCTCGGACAATACGGCCCATTAGTATTCTTTCTGTTAAAATTCATGACTCTCCAAAATGGCAATCAATGCTGTGAAGGCAAGGACTGAGGTAAGGCTTAGGCTTGGGGTTTAGGCTTAGTTCAGTTATTAACTCGCCAGGGGTCAGATTACCCTGGTAAAGAGTGCTTGGGAGATGAATTGTCTAAGGATGAAAGGTCCCGCGTCCAATCTAATAATCATAGATAATAAATGCTGTGGACAATCGCGAATAATAAAGCAACGAAAACGCGATCCGTATATATAAATATACTTAGCGGTCTTTAAGATTTCGAAAAATAACAATCTCAATCGGCTGACTTTTGGTTTGGTCGCCGGCCCGTGATTGACATTAAATAAAATTTGTGCAGAGCTGTTGCTGTTGCGCTAAGCGAATAATAAAATATCTCCTCTCCTGTTCCTATTCCTACCAAAATATATCAACAACAACAGAAATAGCATCAACAACTTTTGTTATTATTGTATTGGTATTCTTTGGAGCTGCTGTTGTTCCTGTGAATATTATTTTATAATTCCACCGTTTTCAAACGTGAGGGGTTATCAGGGTTGGACGGCAGACGTCTTATTCGTGCCTACTAAGAGGATGTACAGGAAAGCGAAGTACACGCTTATGCACGCCCGCTTTGGCTAAGTTGTGCACTATCCAGCAAATCCAGTCCTCCCTCCACTGAAAAATTGTTTGGCTACACCGCTGGGCGATACCCTCTTTCATTTTCAGTCGGACTAAATCATATCATTTTACAACACAAGCAACAGTTGTAGCAATGTAGCTAAATTTTCAGCTCGGCAAAACTAACTACAGGAAAATGTGTCTCTAAATTTTTACGAGTGACGGATGATTGCAGCAGCAACAGCAAAGATACCAAAAATGATCCAGTTTGAAATTTTTTTTTCGACAACGATTGTCATAGTATCCGATATGTTGTCAAATTGAAATGTTACAATAACACAACGACATCGGAATCGAAACGGCATGATTATGTTATTTTGTTCAATAACAATTTTGTTTTTGAGAAATATCAAATATTGTTTGTAAACTTTCTTTGTGTAGACATGTCCATCTTGAAAACTCAAAATTAGTTTTTCAAAACAACGAATGCAACAAATATGCAGTTCATATACACCAATGTATTGTTAGGAACGGTTGAAAAACAGTGTTCGAATCAATATCAATGTCTCACTCAGACGATATTCAAACAGGACTGAACTATCACTATTTGCACTGCGACTCAGCTTAAATAGGCTCGCATCAACCTAGACAATAAAACTTGAATTACTACAAATGCAAAATTTCTTATTGCGTTTACAGAGGGCAGAAATCTAGTAGTAGTAGTAAATCGTTTATTACCGGTCATTGGATGTTGCAGCTCGAAGGGTTTTGCATCCGGAGTTAAGTTCTCTAGCTAAATCTAGTTCTTTCAATTTAGACTATCCATGTGTACATTCATTTTGAAGAGAAGTTGTTGATTCGAAGTTGGCATGTTGTTTCTTAAATAACAATTTTGTTTCGAGAAGTATCAAATAGTTTTGGAAACCTAGTTATTAGAAAATTTTTGAAAGTAAACCTAGACCGATACCTGGGTTGAACATCCATACGATTTCAATGGTCATATAAAAACATTATCTCTAACGATTTGTACTACATTGGCTTATATCATGACAGCCTCACAAGTATTTGTTCGATGTTATAAGAGCTCTATAAAACTGGTTTGGTGAACTAACCAAAATAAAACATTGTAATGATCTTGCGTCTATTAATCGACGAATACGTATTAACTTGCTGAGCGATCAAAGCATTTAATGTGTAACTTGTGCGATTGCCTATGCTTGTTTTTTAACGTTTTTGAGAATTTTTACTAGATTTTTGCTTATGTTTCTACCTGTCGCCAACGGTGTGGCAATTACGTGAACCGAGAGTGCATTAAGGAAGAGTATGACACTTCCTTGCACTCACATATAAACCCATGTTTGATGATTTGGGCGTTTTTGGCCTGACTCCCAGTTTTTTGGGGAAGTAGGTCGGACCACCCCCTCAATTTCTGGGGAGGGCCAGTTGAACCAGCAGCTGCTTATAACCCGACCCCCCCCAAAAAAAAATGGGGATACCAGCTACCCCCCAGGATCTGGAGGGTCTGTGCGTCTCGACCCCCACTACATCCAAAAAAACTGGGCGTAGGTCAGGCCGAAAACGCCCGCGTGACCAAACACGGGTTTATGTGTGAGTTCAGGGAAGTGTCATACTCTTTCCTAATGCACTCTTGCCTGAACTAAGCATTTAAAAGAATATGCTATATTATTGTGCGATGAATAACGTTATCTTTAATGATAAATCACTATTCTAGCGCAGTTTCTAATGCAAAATATACAGAAAATGTTTTCTGTCACTCAATAGATTTCGAAAGGAACTATGGTGAATTTTGTAACAATACGGAACGGTTACCGAACGAGTGATCATATCGTTCAATTAATTTAAGTATGTCATAACATTCACTGGAACCAGATCGAAAAGCCTAGCCGACGGATGCATTCGAATGGGAACTAACTTCGAACTGGTTATCCAGAGAATTGTTTATTTTTCTACTTTCTAAAATGCGTACTGTGTCAAGCTGAGGGGCGGAAGCTGTATGCCCGCTATGACATCCTTGCTATACTAAAGGCGTGTTCACACGCTCAAACTTTTTGCTCAAATTTTTATCTCAAAATTTGAGAGTACTTTTTATGCGCGACTAAACTTAAAATGACCCTGCCTACCATCATATTTTTAAAATTGCCATATTTTTATAACAGAACGCTTCTTTGTGATTGCATAACGTAATAAAATCATTTAAGAACAGCTGTAAGGTGGTATGAAATGGGTAATGTTTGGTTCGCGAATTTGTTAATGAAATCCACAAATTGTTCAAAACATAATTTTGTGAGTTCGTTTTGTTCGGGAACAGCGTTACAGGGATGCATCGCTCGACAGGTGGTTTACAATAACTCAGCGATGGAAACTATTTTAAACATGTTGTTCAAAATTTGAAATAAAGAATTCTTACACCTCTTCGCGAACACAAACGTATGTTCTTAAAGCAATTGTTCGCGAACACAAGCGTAGTTCTTAAATTTATTTTTGTATAGATTATTTTGTCATAGAAAAATACGCAAGCGACATCACTATGAGAATGTATGATTAAAATCACCAAGCATCAAATGTTTGCGAACATTTTTTTTATAATTAAAGTTACGTTGGAGATAATTCCTTGACCTCGCAAGCGCTGTGTTTGAATCTACAATGTATTAGTGCACATTTTATGGGTGAAATTGTTTGCGAACATGTTCTTTTCTATATCGTATTCGACTATGATTCCTGGTTAATAATTTAATGACTGTAGAGATTTGTTGAAAATTTAAAATATGAAAATTGTTTATTCGCGAACACTTGAACATTTATAAAAAATGTAACTCGCTTTGTGAAAAAAAAAATTTGTTCAGTTTCATTTGAGCTGACAATGTTCGCGAATGCTGAAAACTAAAAATTATTAACAACGTTCGTGTTGGCGAACAAAAGTGAATCGTGAATTAGTCAGTGTTCTAATTAGCAGTGAACCGTTTTCTATTAATAAGGAATCGCCAAAATTCTGTTCCGATACAGTTAGTAATTTTTGGCAGGTGGATTCCATTTGGTTCAGTTTTGGTTAGCGAAAGCCGCGCCAAATGCCCTGTTTGTTCCGTAATAATGGTTTTCGATACCACATCGGTTTTGACAAAATAGGATTGCCAACGGGGTCATTTTAAGTTTAGTCGCGCATTAACGGAAAATTGTGATATTTCAAAATTTAAGATCAAAACTTGAGCTCAAATTTTTTCAAGTAATGCTGCTTGTCGGTGATTGGCTACAGGAATATTCTTGAAAAGTTTGAACAGTAGTCACGCGTTCAAATCTACCAAAAATGCAAAAAGATGCTTTAAAACTTTGATCAAAATTTTACCTTAAATTTTGAGCAAAAACTTTGAGCGTGTGAACACGCCGTAAGTGTAAAAGCCTGAGCCTTAGTCAAAGTTATATAAAACTACATGACACCTATACTAAGTCTAAGACTAAGTCGGGAGTCCCGAACTCCCCACCCTAAGCTGTTCTTTTTTGAAGAATGTAACGTTAGGCCCCTCAACTTGACTTAAACCATAACTAATATGGGTCCAATTTTTAGTATTGTTGCCTTCAAAGACTATGAGGCAATATTACTATTAAATTCCACTACACCATTCTATGCATGAAATTAGGCGTTCAGAGTACGAAACAAACCAATATTAAGCACGCACTGTTATTTAAATATAACTATTGTGCAACAGGTCGACCGATTTCACAGTTGAAGTATAACTGGTTGGTGTTTGGTTCAGTCACCACTAACACCTTGCTTATTTTCCTATTTTTTTTCAAATCTGCGATAAAATACGCCAATGTAGATAGTCCGAAAGACTGCTCACAGATATAGTCCAGACAAACAGTTTTCTCCAGAAGTAGGAGTCTTGAATTTGGGATTAGTATTAACCACCAGCAATATCACATTTATAAATTATTGACTGCCAGACACAACTTATGCTACAGCCTGCGGTGATTCGGTTAACACGAGCCTCATATTTGTAGATGTAAGTCTCTTAGATGATTACCAATAAAGATCATCACCTACTGTTATTTACTAAACTGACCATAGGAAATTTGATAAAAGACATTCAGTACTTTTTATCATCGAATCAAATAAGTTCATTTCCTTCTTATAAGCAGGGTTGTGTAATGGGAAGCTTTATTTTTGCTTTACACAGTATTTTACATCCTTATACCCTCTTTACACTTTATCTTTCTATCTATCCATCTATTATTAACCGTCAGCAGTACAAACTACTGTGACACATTTCTCTTAGAAGAAATAAACTCAAAACTGTCTCCATAATCTTTAACTCAACCTAACTTTTCTACAACTGAGTGGAAATTATACTAACCGTAAAATACTAATCTGATAATATAACAGCGTTGAGACATTTAGCATTTAAAATATAACAAATAAAGCTTACAACAAATTTTACAGCTTATCATTGGGTAAAATTAAAGCAAACTTGACATCGCCAAAATGTCTTTATTTGCCAATCTAGTTTCGCATTGTTATACGTAGATTTTTCAAATTTCCAAGTGACGAAGATATATTAGTTGAATCGGCAAAATATGACGCTCCCACAAGCTCTACTGGGTTGACTGACTGACGCATTGTCAACTGATAACAAGTAGACGTTGCTTAGCTGAAAAATACGCAGAAATTTGTTTTTTTTTAATTTTAACAAAAATATAATACCCACTATTTTAAAACTCCACATGTAATTCGGCCATTTGTCACGGTTGTCTTGCTTTGACATTGTGTTGCAGGTTTTTTTCAGAACAGTAAAAATACGACATCAATAGTGTAAATACATTAGTATAATAAATTTATTTTTGTCCAATCAATGTACATTATTGCACGAACATCTTATATTTATGGTTCCACCCATGTAAGCTACCTAGTGCAAACGAGGTCCTAAAATTTCAACATGACAATAAATAATAAAATTGTACAAAAAATTTAGTCTGTCAAGGAACTATATCACACTAAGGGCGCGATTACTGGATTTAAATGGCTTCCAGACAATTTGATACAATCTGGTCGCTTTGTGTTCGAGTCCGGTTGAAATTTGTGGGATTTCTGGTCAGGCCACGTTAGAGTAAAAGCTCCCACATATTTGGCTTGACAGTTAATGACACTGATTAATAAATTTAATAGCCTGCAACTGAAAGACAGATTTACTGTATAGTCCCTAAGTTTACAAGACATCCACTACATTAATGCAACACTCTACCATAATACATAACACCTATATACGCACCAAGCTCTAAACTATTTAAAGACTTGCTTGAACAAAAACACGTTCATGTGACTAGCTTTTTTCCATTGTGACAGAAACTTAGAATCAGTAGTAAGAGGACAACCCTAACCGATTAGTCTTTACTGTACCTGATCTGAATATTTCAATTGTCTGTACATTCCTTGTTTGTGTTTTCTTATGTGTAATTTGTCAGCGCTTTTGTAACGCTCCGGCGAAAAGGGCGCTTTATAAATGTTTCTTTATTATTATTATTATTTACTGGTTGACACATTGGTATGTATTTGTTACGACTAGGATAACCGTATTTAGTCTTAATTTTGGTATGTATGTGTAAAATATATGCACTGTAAAACCATTAACATTTTGCTTCTTTCTTAGTTTGTTTATGTGTATATAAATATATTTCATTTTAGGCATGGTGAAGTTTAGTACACCATGTGAAAAATATTGGGCATACAGAGGCAATAGAACGTTCGCAAATCTAAATGCTCAGCCCTGTACAAGTGCATCAAGGAAAATATAGAGGCACCACCTTCCGACATGACACCATTTTGAAGCCACCGAAGTAGCCGGTGCTAATTTCTTTTTATAAAAATCATTGAACCACCGTTACTTTTGTAGTCATGAATTAAATTTCTACTGCGACTAGCACAAAAATGAGTCAATTGCAACATCAATACAAATTATCTAAACATTGGAGAAGGAACGACTGCGCTATGATCAGTTCCCGAGATTCACAACCACGATAACACGTTTTTATAGTTATAACCATCTATATAGAATATGCATAAATATATATTATGAATTGCTTATTCCATTCTGTTAACTATATATTTACAAGTTTATTGTGAAATTTATCTATGCTTATATATCAATATCTTATAAAGTTGATTTACTAGTAAATTGACTTGACTAAATGAAGAAAGCAATAAGTCGCAAAAAAAGGAGTTTCCGTTTATAACTTGAGCAGACACTCTAACTAGTAGAAGTTAAAGAGCGCATCGCATTGTTACGCCTCATTTTTACCATCCATTACAATAGTAACGTAAAATTTATCTGAAATGGTTGTGGAATTCCGTCCGTCAAATTAAGTCGTTTATAAACAAAGATGATCACGAAGAAAAAGTTGAGAGCTCGCTTTAGGAACGATTATCAGGCGCGGACCATAATGGAGGCAAATGAGGAAGCGGCCTCAGGGCCAGCGGGTGCAAGGGACCCGTGGCGATTTTTTACAACCGTCTCACTATTTTTTGATAAAATGTGCTAACCATATTACAGGTGTTTCTTTATATTTTGGGGCTCGCAAGAAAAATCGGCCTCAGGGCCCCATTAGGGTATGATCCGCGTCTGACGATTATAATACTACATAATAGTACGCGTTACTAGTAGGTATTGAATTTCAGCTTGATAAAACTCACAAAATACACAACATATACAAATAAATAATTAAATAATTAAAACGTACGTATCAACTACAGAAAAGTAAAAGCTTCAATGTCTCTCAAAGATTGTTGCTGTTGTCAGGTACGCGTAAGTAAAAACGAACAATAATATCTATTTCCAAGTCGGACTCAGTAGACGTAGATGTATAATACAGAGAACGAGGGATGTATAATACTGAAACGAGAAACAACAGAAGAGGGCACAACACTTGATAAACAAAACACTGGGTTGATCGACTGATTGGATTACCAAATTCAATCAATTCCGTAAGTGTTTACTATGTTTGAGTAAAATTTTATTTTGACAGTATTTTAGATTCCTATTTTACGAGCAATAAATTATTGTTGTGAAAACAGCAAAAATTGTAAACAAAGTATAATTGAAGCGATGCACAATCAATACAGTTAATAAGATTATTAAAAAAATCATGAGACGAATCATTGTGCTTTGTGAGAAACTACTAATATCGATTAAACCATACATACAGAAGCGCTGATACACACCCCCAGAAAGTACCATTTTGCCTTCCCTGAGGCTCCGCTCCTCCCAGGCGGTCGAAAAGGGTTTGAAAATACAGGGGAAAATTGAATTTGGTAAAAACGGCGATGCAATGGGCAAAATGAGGATGTGATGGGGTGTGTGTTGAGGTCGTCAAGTTTTTGTCACCACTGCCTGACAACCTCCTGAGGGCCTATAACAACCTGAGACTACCACCTTTGGTCAATTTCACCCCCGTTTTCGTCCCCTTAAACTTTGGAGCGTCAGCATATATGTATTAAACCAAGCAAACCGAAGCCAAACGCAAAACTATTTGGAATCGAATTCCCATAACGTTCCGCCAAAGCAAAAAACTGGAACTTAGTGGAGCACAAAATACGACAATGCTGCATACTGTTGCGTGTCTATTAACAGTTAACTCAAGCAAGTGCATGCAGTGTTTTCGGAGTTGTGACCTATAAAGTCCCAGCTATTGTTTGAAATAAACTAGCAATAATTTAGCTCCAAACAGAGAACAGTTAACTCCACTCCTCTATATTCTATTATGGCATGATGACTAAATGTTTATTTGATATTATAAAGCAAACACCTAATATCCAGAATTTGGTTGTGCCCCCAAGTAACCCTGAGGGGCGGTACGTTATAAAGTTAGAAAAAAGAACAGCTTATAGCGGTGGTTCGGGGGACGGCAGCCCCCGACTTAGGCTTAGTGTATGTGTCATATAAGGACCTTAGCTTAGGCTAAGACTAAGGCTTAGGCTTAGTATATCGAGAACGGCATGGCCTGCATTTTATTTACGCCCTTCAGGGTTACATTGGCCTGGTCGTGTACCAGGTTCTTCGGGTGATCGGATATCGAAGAACTGCAACAAAAACTTAAAGGCCACAATATTGCTTTGTAGTCATAGAAGCCAGAAAATAAAACAATAAACGTGACAGTGAAATATTAACATATTTTTAGCAGTGTAAGGGCAGAATGGAGAGAAAGGAACTGGTAATACCGCTTACATCACTTTTTAATTCAATTAATAACATATATAATTTATTTATTTATTTGTATTACTAATATGCTCACGATTTGTATGTTTATGAGTTGTACTTATGTAAATCAATATTAAAGTTTCTATCTCACAACAGTATGCAATTTCTGTTGCTCGTCAGTATATATGCGCAAAATAGGATTTAAAACACATTTTGCTGTATTTATCAGTATCAGAATACAAGAGTCGGAATATTCTTAGGATTGCAGTTTGGATCGTGAACGATAATATAACTCATTTTCCGACTATAGATAGTGTCGGGAAACGGTCGGTTTCGAAGTCAAAGGCAAGGTAATGGAGACTCTGCCTGAGCATCTTGAAGCATAAGCAACTTATCATTGGTTGCACCCAGCGGTGAGAACGGTAAATTAAATAAATTATATATTCAATGAATTATAACACAATTTGCATGAAAATATTAAAAGTTCACTTTTGTAATGAAGACCTATCAACTAAAGGAATAAAATTTAGAACAATTAAATGCAAAATCGATAAAACTATATATAATTAGATTATAATTAATGTTGAAATTAATTAAATTTGACTTGTCCTAAATTTAACGCGATTTTTAATAAAATATTTATTTAAACGTTACTCGTCACCATTTGTGTGATTATTAAAATTTCAAGTGAAATATATATTTTATTTGGAAATACTTATATACATTGGCGCAAATCTGCTATGGACTTTGGGGGGGTCAAAGTAAATGCCAGACTATTCATAATAGAAATTATTCCAGCGTTCTCCTGTCACTTGATGAGAAGTCCAATATGTCTGAATTTTTTTCCAAGCTGTTTGAAAAGTTAAATTTTTTGGCTTTCCATTAACTGTGATAATCTGCTGATCATAAAAATCATCAGTTGGCTGGTGGGGTTCTGTATATTGCGGAGAAATCGAAGCTGGTTCATCTGCTCCTGATGTGGAGTGAGTTTCTGTAGTGATATCGGTTTCAGCACTAGTAGATGGTTGTTGATGTTGCTTCTCTAAATCGTGGCGAGGCCGCTTTTCTGCTCCAGTCGATTTTGTTAAAATTCTAGCTGATGAAGTAGAATGTTCGCTTGAATCCGAGGTTTCAGTTTCTATTTTCCGTTTAAAATATATATCAAGAGTGGACATTATATCCTGATAATATATAACTTCCAATCTCACACTGATATATTTCTGAAATGAAAACAAATCGTTAAGCAAATTTTAGGAACGATAACAGATCAAGTATAGATTCTCTCAACATACGATTAGGGACCAGAACAGATCGTGGTTTTCGACGTCTTTCTTAGAAGTTGAATTGTAGGTTTTCATCACTCTTTCGTTATAAAGTGTTCAGTGCTCTAAAACGACAGCAAAAGACGAGATTTCGGAAATTTGGCGCAATTTATTGGGGGGTCCGGACCCCCCCGACCCCCCCGGGATTTGCGCCTATGCTTATATATAACGTTAAACGTAGCTTGTTGATATCGAAAATGTTCTCTCATTTCTAAGACATGTGAAGTAAAAAGTTTTATTTTCTAAGTATGGCACAATTCTAATACAGCAGCAAGAAAACAAAGTAAACGAAATCAGTTAGTTTCATGAAATGTTCTATCGACACGTGTCAATGGCTAGTTGTGTAATAACGGTGACGCAGCTGCACGGCGCAACTCCCTAACACTATGCCCATACGACCCCGGCTATCGTAACCTCAAGGGCGGACCGTGAATGCTAAAATTGTGAAGCTATTCTTGGTCAGACCCAAGAAGCTACGGAGCTTAGCAGGCCGCAGGCGCGCTTCACGGGGTATGTTTGGACCCCACCTGATTGGTTGCGCACGTGTCTAGTTTCTGGTATGATTTCTGAGGTCCCCCAGGGAGGCTAGCACCTACACCTGCTCACAGGTCATGGAGCCTAGCCGTTATTCTCTATCTTAGACTCATCGGAAGTTGTTTAGTTCTAACTAGTGGTGTTAAATCTTAGGATAAAAAATGAAAATATCCTTAGAAATTTGAGGCTCAAGTTGATTTACCTAATTAAGATCTTGATATGCTCCGTGCTAGAGCATGGTAGCTTATGTGGCCCCCACAGGATTGCGACAGACCCTGGAAGTTTAATGTCGGATGATCAATGGCGTGGCCTGCTCCCTTCTATAAAGTCTATACTGATGAAAATAGAATGAATCCCTAGTAAACTTTTCGAGTTATCGCCATGAACGAGTCAAATTTTGCGGGTGTGCTCCTATTATTTTATTCCTTGATTCCAGCAGTAAAACGAAATAAATAAGTTAGAGAAGGCCATGCACGCCAGTGCTTGTGACATTCTCGCACACAAGCCATGGCGAGCAGTGCCTGCTCGTCCGAGCGGACAAACCAAAAAACCCTATCGTCTCCGTATCAAGTAAGCGGAGCTCCGAGTTTGTGAAACAAAGTTTATTACAACGATCAATAGATTACCATTGGGACGAGTGTTCCTTATTAAGTTCGAGAATCTTGGCAGAACTCGCGACTAATGCTTTGACTCGGCAAGTTGGGGCGCAGGGCGCTAGAGAGGCAAATAGAAACGGAGCGTGCTGATACCCGCGCGTGCGCGGACTAGTGGCGGTTGTCCCTGCTTCAGCTCAATGTTAGCGAACTAATCAGCTATGCGGCGCAATAAGCAGGGGCCCTAGAGTGCTTCGAAAATTGCTCCTAAACGCGTGCTACCTCAAGTGACGAGTGTTTGCACGCAGTAACGGAAAAGCGGTGTCCGAGTCTGACTATTCAACCTCTGCCACATAGCGGGGTCGCTACTTAGGGTAATGCCGACGGTAAAGTATTATGCGGAGCGTCCAACAGTTCACCCTAAAGAGACGCTAGCGGTATTGCCTACACCTAGGTTCATTCTATCATATTTGACGACCTTAACTACCTAACAGTACGACTGACCGAACGGGAGGCTAAAGAGAACAAGGGGTGGAATAATTCGTCGGATTTGGACCGGGGGAACGCGGTCGTGGTGCTAAATATCATGATGCGTCCTTATAGGGAACTTTCGAGGCCGCCCCCAGGGGCGAGCTCAGCTGATTGATTTCAATTTGATTCCCCGCTGGAATTTTGGTGGGGGTACGTCCTACAGACCATACGCATCCAGCCGACGGGTGACTCGACCTTATTTCCTACTCCTGGGTCGTTTTGAATAGTCGGGCCAGGGGCGATCGGACCCGGACGCACTCGCATCCTTTGTTTTCTCTTTTGTTCCTGTTTCGTTGCCTCTCCTATTTCCTATTTTTTCTTATTACACTGCAGTATTGCAGTGTCTCAACTGCACTGTAGTGCAGTTGAGTTATCATCGACTCAGTAGTCGATGTTGTTGTGTTCCTATGGCTGACTGGTTAATATACACGATTCTGCAGCGGGCTAAAATTCTACGTGCAGGATCGAATCATGATACGGGAAAATGAACGGCAAGTGCTAAAACCGTAAAAAGCTGAATCTGAGCAGACATGATACATAGCCTAACGGGCAACTCGGGATAAATGAAAAACAAGCTAAACTCAGCGATCAACTCGCTCCAAAAAGAAACCGGGGTTTTGCGCTTGCTCGGTTTGGGGCTTAAATGGCCAGAGCGAATCCGCTATTTTTCTTTTTATCGGGGAGGGAAATAAATGTTTTCCATTTTTG
Source organism: Trileptium ribeirensis (assembly GCA_030248225.1). NCBI lineage: Eukaryota > Metazoa > Nematoda > Enoplea > Enoplida > Thoracostomopsidae > Trileptium > Trileptium ribeirensis. The sequence continues at coordinate 95,707 of JASANE010030317.1, read as the reverse complement.
GCGGCGGGAACATGAAAGGCTTTTCCCGCAAGAGCACTAACCAGCTATTGCACGAGGGCCTACTATCAGATTATTTAAAGATTTTTATTTTTGGACATTGGTCTCGAGAGACCACATCATTATATTGTTGTGAACACCGGTGAGCTTAATGGTTTTAACCAAGTAGTTATTTAGGGTCCGAAACTGGTGTGTTACCACAAAAAGAAGCGTTATCGTCACCGATCGGGTTCGGCGAAATTTTGATCGGCTGGGGTGGCCTTGTTCCTCCAGCTCATTTTTGGATCACACGAGGGTCAAGAGGGGCACTAAAATTTCTCCGGTCAGTCGTCTTAATGAAATTTGTGTTCAAGTGAGATGCCTACTAAATTTGTCTAAACACCCTAAAGTCAGTGTCAAACGATTCAACCAAGACAATCCCTAGGCAACATTCCGCGTAAGCAGCAAATACCTTAAGCTCAAGTCTCAATGCCTAGAATTTGATCCATCTTTTAAGTTTCCCAAATTCTCTTAGCTCAGTAGAATAGAATAAATTTTAAGGGCTTCTTAAAGCCCGACGGAGACTAGTCCGCCGTCCCTAATCTGCGTTTCTGTTCAAGCCCAAACACGGCATGGGCGTTGAACGATCAACTAAACTACAAATTTGGAAACCAAAACAACAAACCATTAAGCTAGTCTCTGTTTCAGAGGCGTGCACGTTCGAGAAAATTCTACCGTGGTCGACTCCAGAATATTCGATAGCCCTAGCTCAAAAGCAGCAAATCATGTATGTAAAACTTGGACGAGAAGCGTCCGTTTCAGTATGCCCTACCTAAGACCACGGGGAATCAGAAGGACTTCGACTTCGGTGGCTACAATTTCAGTATTATCTCATGAAATCGCTCAGGATGCCCAAAACGGGACTCGACTTGCGGAGGCGTGTCAATGAACCTAATTAACTGCCTATGAATGGCCGTCACAGTTACGTCTGGGTAAAGTAAACCCCCATACTCTCGGTTCTCCTCTTGACTTACACTATTCGATCCGGGACTGCAGTCGCCAGTCCCCTTCCGCAAGACGGAAGACGTCTACGCGGGTCCTCCAACCGTCGAATCCCATTCCAAACTCGCAAAAACAAAACACGGGAAAATAGAAAAACAATGTGGAACCATACATCATAAACCCTAGCGTCGGAGCCGGTCAGTAGAGTCGACCAAGCTCCGCGCCATCGAAGTCGGACTGAAATCCAAGATTCGATGCGATGGTCTTAACCTCGAAATTTTCGCCTGTAGTTAACGGTGGCGATTTTGTCGCCACCCAATCGTCATTCGTTGTCGCCCGCCCACCTTTTTCGGGTCTTCCATGCTCGTCCAATTGGGGACACTTCCGGAAATTTGAATTTGACAGCTAAACTAAGCCGTCGATGTCCTTAGAGAGAGTCGGCTTCAATCAACTTTGCCGACATCAATTTTGAACCCTCCAAGTACTCGGAAGTTGATCATCTGCGATTTTCGTCCCGATTTTCTCATGAAACTTGAGCTTTTAACCTTCAACTTCCAGCAAATAGTGCCGGATGTTCCGTCGAAATTCGAATCTTATTTGCTCGATTTCCTGTCCCAGATTGGTTGGGTCAACATCATCGACTTCCGGGACACTGGATCTCCAAGAAATTCAAATTTGTTTGTTCTTTTTATTCCTATTGTTCAGGCCGCCAACTCGTCGTCCCACGCAACGACCAGCAATCAGCTGAAGCTCTAATTGTTTGGCGACCCCATCTGCTACGTCGCCTTTGTGGTTTCGACTTGCCGCCCTCCTAATTAAGCTAAATTTAACTTAGCCGATGACCCTCGTTCATGAGGACATCGTGAAACATCGAGAAAAATCGAGCTTATTTGAAATTTTCATGCGAATGCCTATGTTTCAAAGTCTCGCCGGTGGTGGGGGGAACCGACGACGGGAAAACGCGGGCGAGACGGAACAAACTCCAATGAGCTCCCAACCGGTCAGGGGCCCTACTCCAAGGCTCCTAGGGTCCGCGGGAGGTCCGTAAAGTCACCCCCCGTTCGTCCTAATCGTCCGTATTTTGTCCGTCCGTAAAACTCCTAAATTTTAGCTCGTTTTGTACGTCGTGTCCTCGTCCGTCCGTCTTATGTTGTGTCCTTATATACATACATATATATGCATATATGATACTTACATATAAACATAATATATATAAACATATATGTCTACACACATGGATACACATATACAAATACACACACTACACACAGTAGACAGAAAGGCGTTCTGAGCGACAGAAAGGTCGCTCAGGATAAACACATATTTATAACACAACCGCAACAACAACAACACGACGACGAAGAAAACCGACCAAAAACGTCGGTTAGAGAGAGCGAAGACAAGAAGTCAAAAGGACAACGAGGACACGAAGAGGGCGTGGGAAGGGAAGCGGGACAAGGGGGATCATGGGGATTTTCGAGGGGCTGGGGTTAGATTCGGTCCCAGGACGAAAAATGGGGCCGACCGATACCAAGCACGAGGGGGGAGGACGTAGTAGCGGGTCGGAACCCACCTATGGGTTCCGATGTACATAAGTATGGGGAGCTTTAGCTGGCTCTCCTGCGTTAACGGTTGGACAGAGCGATGCCCGCCGGGTATCATTGGACTCGCCGTCAAGCGGCGATTTGAATGAGGGTCGACATCGCTGCCGGGGCGGCAGGGGAAAAATGTTGCTAAAACTATAACGATTAGGTAGAGTAGCGGCTACGGTAGGGGCGCTTTCGCCGGCTGTCCCGGGTTAACGGGGCGGCGGACCGTGACCCGCCGGGTATTTTTGGAGATGTCTCGTCGAGACGAATCCAATGAGGGGCGGTTCGCCCATTTTGGAGTTGAGAGAAAAATCTCGAATCATCTGTGCCCACTAGTGGTTGGCAACAGAGATTTAGGCACCTTTGAGTGACTACAGCGGGTCAGCGGGGATTCGGACGGGGGTCCGGCGCACGTCGTTGGACTCACCTAGTCACTATGAATAAAACGAGGGGTCGCATGCACCGGTTCAGAAGTGGAGTAGGACCACGAGGATAAAAAAAGTGGGGACTTGCATCAGTCGCATGTTACAACGGGGGCGCTAAGGAAACGGCGCGATTTTACCTAAAATAGCAGTCCAAGCGGCATGGTGCGCATATATATATACACGCAGATATATATACAAATATTTGTATATACATATATATACAAATACACGCATATATATATACATATGTCTATATAGTCCGTCGCAAAAATATGGAAAGTAACAGTCCGGATTCAGCTTTGGCAACCCAACTTAGCGTAAGTAGTGGTTGTCTTTGTAGCTCACGAACGAGGTTCAAGCGTTGTCTGGGGCGATGCTAGTGTTCAACAATGGTCCCCCACCCTGTTCTATCACCATGGCCCGGTTACTTCTCGGATCACTTTACACTAGCCGGTTAAGGGAGGTCAAATTAACCCGACATCCGTTGTCCTTTGTAAGCTCGAAAGCTGTCGTACGTGTAAAATTAACTCGTTTCGACCGATGATTTCCCGTGACCATTGCTCAGCATACAGCCAACACTAGGTAAACTTAGTATTTCTGATTTCGGTCTTAATAAGCTTGCTAACTTGAACGTGCAGCCAGGGGCCTCCTATTCCCGGACGGTCATAACCGTCGAAGTTTTAACGTATAACGGCGGCTGCTTGGGGTTCGGCGGGATTCCCTTTTTCCTATTGGTAGGGGCTCTATGTTCAGTCTTACGCGTCGGTTGGAACAGCTTTATTCTCTCTAATTCAGTCAAATAACAACACTCGTCCCGATAAGAACGCTGTTAATAAAGCAAAGATCATTCACTTAATGGTACACGATGTCAAAACAAATCATAACATTTTTATATACGAACCATTTTATAAAATGTGACATTTTTACACACGAACCAATGATAAAATACGCCCTTTTATATATGAGCCGCTTATAAAAGACATTTTATAAAACGAACCGTTGATAAGATACGATATTTTATAAAATCAACCAGTGGTAAAATACATTTTATATACGAACCAGTGATAAAATAAGACCTTTTTATATACGAACAGCTGATAAAATATGACATTTTATAAAACGAACCATTGATAAAATACATTTTCATATACGAACCAGTGATAAAATACGACCTTTTATAAACGAACCAGAGGTAAAATACGACATTTTTATATACGAACCAGTTGATAAAATACGACATTTTATAAACGAACCAGTGGTAAAATACGACATTTTAATACGAACCAGTGATAAAATACGACCTTTTATAAACGAACCAGTTGATAGAAATATATAATATGACGCGATATAGGTGCCAACGTGTTTCGGTACGATTTTAGGTGCTGAAGTCATGAAAATGCTCGTAACGGGGCCGGAACGGGCCTGTTACAGTTGCGCCAATTTATAGTCGTGGAAAAAAGGAAAATGAAAATCATATATAATTTATTTATTGAATATATCATACATAATTAACTTACTTATTTTATATAATATATATAATATACTTATCTATCATATATAATTGACTTATTTATTTTAAAACAATGGAAAATATAAATTATATATAATTTATTTATAAATCTATATCACATATAGTTAACTTACTTATTTTATATTATATTTAATTTACTTATCTATTTTATATAATAATAATAATAATAATAGCAACGTTTATATAGGGCCCTTTTCGCCGAAGCGTTGCAAAAGCGCTGAAACAACAAATACAAGGATGACATATATAGAAAACAATGTAAACAAGAAGGGCGCGGAGGTTATTTTTTTGTCTAATGAATTTTTTCTTCGTCCTGTGCAGTCAACATAGCTATATACACGGTAGAACTATAAATTCATAATGCTGTCAACGTAAATCAGGGAATAAAAACGTTTTTAGCCGGGATTTGAATGTAGGCAAGGTCAGACGTGAGTCCCGCAGTGTTCGGGGTATCTTGTTCCATATTAATGGTGCAATAAAAGAAAAGCATTTTGTATTCACGTTATTCGTTTTTAGGATGCGTTCATTAATTAAACGGGGGCTGGAGGCAGGATGCAACATTGCGGCGATATATTTTGGATCATTTGTGGATAATACATTGTGGACGATGACTAGTATTTTGAATGCGACTCGTTGCTGCAAAGGGAGCCAGTGAAGATTTCGCAGAACAGGGCTGATGGGGTCCCATTTTTTGGAGCATGTTACTATTCTAGCAGCTGTGTGTAGCGCCCGACGCAAGGGTTGCATTGTAGATGTTGGGATGCTTGCGTATAGTGAGTTTCCAGTTGTCTATTCTATTCATGACAAAAGCTCGTATTATACTGCGTGCCGTGTCTACACCAAGTCGACGACGAAGACGGCTTATTGAGCGGAGTTGCCAGGTGCCGGTTGCTGCCAGCTGGCTGATGTGTTGGATCATGTTTAGTTTGTTATCCAAAGTAACGCCGAGAATTTTGATAGAAGTGGTGGGCTCGATGGTTGCAAAGCTGATGATTGTCGGTTGCCCAACGAAATCATTCGAGTGAAAATCATTTAGTTCCGTTTTGGTTTCGATAAGTAGAAAGTTGTTGACATTAAACCAATGTTTCAGGTTGGCAAATAGCTGTTGGAGGGATGCATTAATGTTAGCAATGTCACCGTGATGGAAGTTACGGTAGACTTGTATGTCGTCCGCATAGCTCTGCGCTCCAAATCCAGCCGTAGTGAATATGATAAAATAGATATATGTATAATATTTATTAATATATATAATGATATATAATGTATAAAATACTTATTTATTCTAATATTATACACAATTATTAATTTTATGGCATATAATTAACTTATCTATTTTGTATTATATATACTTATTTATTTTATATTATGTTATAATATTGCAGTTATACTTTGAAAATATTTCAATGACAACGCTTGAAATGTATAATTCACAAACCTTAAGAAAAATTAAAATTTGAAGAGGTTTTTTACGTTGTAGTACCCCAACACTTGGATTATTTGATGCATACCAGTCAAGTACAACTGCCTTTATCGTATTCAGCAACAACTAAGACATATTGTAGACAGATTCTAATGAGCAACTCAATATATTCCGATGACCTACATATTCAATACATCTATATTTAAAAATTGGCAATACTTGATTGGTTTTTGCCAAAATTTACCAAATTTTCCTCTGGTACCGTCTAGCAGGATTAATAACCCAACCAATATAGTGTTAGAACGACGAAACCAACTTGCTAAGTAACCCCATTATCCTGTCGTTTATCCTCTTCAAGAAAAAACTTGATTTGTAAATTTAGCAAATTTCACTTTTATGGGGGTGTTTTTAAAGTTTGGCTTGTTGCTCGAAAACGTCTAACGGTCCCTCTAACAAACACTGTTTAACAAAAAAGTTGTAGCTCTAGATGAGAGATCTGCATTTTTCGATCCAAAATCTCTGACAATAGTTATAACGTAAAGCATTAGGTGACCGCAAATGGCCAAAATGAAAATTTTTTGTCAATTTTGTGAAAATTTATGCAGAATATCATGATAGCAGCGCAAATATAATGCGAGGTGCACAACTGCATTTCATTGCGCGTCGAACAAAAAAATTGCGAAAATTCATCAACTTGGCTAAGAGTTATGCGACGAACAGACGAAAAACAAGCTCCTGTCTGAAAGATCGCCAGCGCGGTAGCGTTGCCTTTTATACAGAAATATATTTTTTAAGAGAATGATGTCACAGTAACAATAGGCAAGAATAGTAAACTTGTGTTTGTAAGTCGCTGTTCTTTCGGAGATGTCAAGAAATTTTTTTGCAATGACGAGACGCAGCGTGGATTATTAAAAAATTACAAGGAATTTTTATATCGGAAAAACATGATAGAAGTCTCCACCTGTGCGGTACCGCAAGCATATCTGCAGCATATTAAGGTTGTGCTTTTGTGTTTATATAGATTGAATGCTCACGCTATATATTATCCGTTGTTTATCGCCTTTACACTGCTTGACGATTTATGATTTTGCGCATGTGAAATCTTATACATTAAAACATTATGTTAAAGTTTGCCTGCTTTTTACGCTGAATTTACTATTGATCAATAATACGACGCGTGGTATTTTCCAAACCGACACTCCGTGTACAGAAATAACGAAATATGAATGCTTTAATGGCGCATTTTCTGAAGTACTATATTCGATAAGGAGATTCTCATGGTTTCGTAATCACTAAATAGACCAGCTTTTAGAAAATGGGCAACTTGCATCTATAGATTTTCATTATTGCAGGTCTAGAAACGATAGTGTTATGCGGCGTTCACGTTATAATGTCACCAATGTTTCGAACCCATGACACCACACTGTGTCAGACACACTGTCGCCAACAGGTTGTCTTGAAAACCCCATGTCTGTAATATATTTTTTCAAAGGTAGCTGGCTATGGGTATTGCCACGTCTCGACAGTATCAAACACACCGTGTCTTTTTGCAGTTTTTCAAAGTGCGCGCCATTATTTCTTCAACGTCCATACGACCTAGATACAAATATCGAGAATTTAAATACCAATTGATGAATAAACCGCATTAGATGCAGACACGCCACCATTGACTAATAAAACCGCATTAGCTGCGAACGTTTTCCGTTATAGTTAATTCGCGCCAAATTGGTAGCTAAGGGTGTGTACGACACTGTAAAGAAAAAATGCAGTAGCTAGGGGTATGTCGTACACCCTCGGCATTTGATTTAAAATATGGGTGTTATACTGAATGTCTATACGGTAGGTTTGCGACTACAAGGGGACAAAAGTTCCAAACAGCGGGGACATTATAACGTGAACGCTGTATTAAGTCTATATTATACTAGTGAAGTTAGCTTGCGAGCCACAATTCGAGTAGTGAGAACAATCCCCCGAAGTCTGTTGCAGAAATCACACACAAACAAAGCCTACACACAGTACGCAGGTGCAGCATTATATAAACCGAGAGTGATGAGTCATGGTTACGCCGGCCTCTTTTAATAGCCAACTTATGCAGTAAACAAAACATCATACAACGAGTACAATAACAATGAACTAACTATTTAATAATTCAATAAAACCATAAAATGACCGTGAAAAGAACGTTAAAGAATTCAAACCGACACTTGAGAGAAATCTCATTTTTCATACCAAGTATGAAGCAGAAGTGTGAAAAATATATGCCACACTACATTTTTGACACTCGCATTCAGCTCGTTGCCAGAAAACCCCATATCCTACTCTAAAACCAACAATAAGCACACATGTAGGTGCATTTCCCTAGACTTTTCACCAAATATGAAATTTGGCGCCAACTATAACCTTATAGACTCCAGATTGGGAAGTAGTTGAAAAACTTATTATATATCATTGGAAATCCCTGGTAAAGCGACATGGAATAGGCCTATTAGTTTGCGGATACCTCGTTTACTTATTGAGAAGTCGCAAAAACTGGAGGGGGTGCCCGAAAACTGGGCCAAAATGACGTCATTTTGCCCCATAACTTTTCCCACGGAAAAAAAATTCAAAAATCGGGCTCCGTCACTACACCTAAATCGACCATTGCGGTTCGAATGAGCTATTTGCATCAAAATCCGCCCAACGGTTATCGAGATCCAGGTGCGACAGACACACAGAAACACACAGACAGGACCTCCTCAACCCCCCTCCAGAGCCAAAATTGAAAATTCTCGTTCCACTGGAATTCAATTATACTAAAGCTCTTAAAGCTCTTAGCGGTCTATACAGTGTAATGCACTGCATGACAAAAAGTGAAAACAACGTGGCAGCCTGACGGCTGTGACAAAACTATTTTTCCCATTTAAATGCTATTTGAAGAAAGTCCGCTAGCTACGCTCGCCTCGTTTCAATAATTTACTTTTTGTTTAATATATATTATTTATAATTTACCCTTTTATTTCAAATTATTTAATTTATATTCCATCGTTTTGAGTTGCAACACTCTAGGATAACAGATAAAATGTAAAGTTAAACAGTGATATCTGCCGAAATCTGCTAATGCAGCCTTAAAGATTGGGACAGTGAATTATGACATCGTATACAAAGTAAAGGTGAAAATGGAGGCTCTGGACTGGGTTCAGCTCTGCTTGGCTAGTCTATAGGGCCGAGCCGGACGGCGTTTTGAAGAGCCTATCGGTTCCAAAGCCTAAGATGTCACTGTAAGAGCCGAGCCAGACGAGGTTCAGGAGAACCCAACTAGAGTTCGAAAAAGCGGGTCTGTCCCACCTCTAAATCCAAATTAAAGTGTTAAAGTTGTGCATAACGGCTGCTAAATTTTGCAATATTAACCTAAATATATATTTTTGACCATAAATTCGTAGAATGGACATTTGAATTTTGGAACAAATATTTACATGGACTTAAAGTATAAACAACAAAGAATAATAAACATACATGATTATTTTGCGTTCAAATATATTATGGTAAAAAGGACAATCTATTTAAGCTAAAACTACATACAATCTAATTATACTAAATTGCTATCTACTAAATGTGTTTTTCAAGACAACTATTTTGAACCAATTTAGAATGACTAGGCGTTAAATCATCATTTTTAACGTAAATTATTATCGATACTTATAGTTTGAATTGAGGCCATACATCAAAATCAGTTAAGATAAATCACCTCTTAGGTCATGTGTGGATGCCGCGCTACATATATGCATATGTATGATTATGTATATTGTCCAATTCAACTTACGTTTTATCAATGGCGTGTATATGTTTTTAGACAAGATGATAGCGTTGACACTACTTATTCTCTGGGAGTATCATGGTAGTTTAGTATTGCGAAGACCATTTTAGCAGATTCATGGTCATATGACTACTTGCCGAACGTTCGTTCAAGACGCATCAAGAAAGAATGGATAGTAGTGAGCGCAGTGGTCAGATTAATAGGCCCATCCCGAACCGTCCAGTATAAGAAGTGACTGCAAAGTGTGCAACAAGTTGATTATGATGCCTAAAATTTTGACAAAAACAACAAATGATGATCACAAGGCCGTCAGCATAATTATAGGCTGCCAAGTTAGCCCTATCGTTTTATGCCGAAACAATGTGTCCTTTTATGGTAAATTATAAGACTAAAAGGAATGGAAACAAAACTTTATATCAACAATTTCTGAGCTCAAAATGGACATGACCGGATGACATGTTTTTTCTAGCATTGTCACCGAATAATCATGCAGACATTGTATTGGATGTGTCATTTAATAAAGTTAAACTGGGCGTTAAATAATTTAAATAAGTTAAACTGCATAAAATAAGAAATACAGATTTCGGAGTTCAAATCAAAATAGCAAAATTAGTTGCACAACTAGTGTTTGGAATATTTACTTTTAAACATGTTATATTATCGGACTTTTGTTGCAAATCTAATAAATCGGAGTCATATCAGAGACTAAAGCCTAAGACTATGACCACAGGGAGTGACTTTTTCTATATATTACGTTTAAAGCTAAACATTTCCAAGTATAACAAACCACTATTTAGATGTTTTTCCTAACGATATTATTTCATGCCGGAAATTTAAACCGTGCCATACAGAGACCCACAACAGTTCGGTCATTAAGTATGTCATACTGCAGAGACGATGTTTTGAAACAGCTGATTTTGAAATTATTACGCAAAGGCGATTCGCTTTATTACCGCTATCTGGGTACATTTATTATTGTTATTGGGCGTTGTTACGGAAATGATTAAATGGTTAGTTTTATTGGTTATTGTTTAAATAACTGAATACTTTCCTAAGAGGGCACTGTCTAAAAGCCATTTAGGATTTTGACTTTTTCAGAGATAATGTTAGAAAGAATTTACCCAACTATTCCTGCAGAGCACCTAGTAACCTACCCTTTTAAAATTAACTGCTACATTTAATACATATGATGATACATATATATTTACTGTGTCATGTATTATTTGTGTGGACTGGTTTACAAACACATTTGCAGTGCAAGTGTTTAATAGTTTTGTATTGAGTTTGATACGGTGGTTTTCTATTTTTGTCTGAATTTTTTGGATTCGTTTAAATGAAAAATGCAAATGTATTTTTTAGCATTTTATTGATTGAATATTGATATTGATTATTGATTATTTATGATTTTAATATTGAATATTGATTATTGATTGAATTTTAGCATTTGCTATTATGAAATATACCTATAATTCAGGAACCTTCACATGTATTTGCATCAAATACAACACCTAAATTGTATGAATTTAAATATATATTTTATGTAACGCAACTTGTATGGGTTTGAATATATCAGTGTATGAAAAATAATTTATGTACTGCAGAAACTTTTATACTTATTTGTATGATAATAAATAGGTTCAATGTATGAAATTACGTATATATATTTTTGTATCATATCAAATGTATCATTTATTATAAATATTTGTGCGAAATATAATACGCTGAATACATGAGTGCTTGTTTATGCAGAATTGCAATTTTTGCACTAAAATTTTCAAATTTACGAAATGTTAGCCTTATAATGGTTCAAAATGTCATGTGCTAAAACATGCATTTATTATCTGAAATTTAATACAACTTTGTGTTCAAACAATCATATACATTTTTGGGTCGTAATCTTGAGGGGCCTAATTTTAATGCACATTTATTTGTATGTTAACAAATATTTTCAATGTACGAAATTATATATTTTTTGTATTAAATATTATATTTAAAATGTATGATTTTTTACAAATATTAGTATGAAATGAAGTACACCTAGTGTATGAGCGTTTATATATAATCGGGACGTTTGCACTAATTTTCTAATTTATGATATGTTAGCCTTTTAAAGTTTCGAAATGAACTATGCAATTTCATTCAAATCATATGTAATTCATCATGCATATGTTGTTTATTCATTTAAAACAAAACTATGTATAACAAATTATGCAAGCTTTATGTGTAACTTTATACACAGAATATGCAAATATTGCCCATATTCGTGTTAATTTTTACACAAAGCGTAAGAAAATAATGTTACACAATAACTGTGCGATATTACTATTGTTCAAAGTATACACATGTTATGGGCATATGTCCAAACTCAAGGTAAATAAAAAGTAAAGCCGCAACTGTGGTTAAACAGGTATGTGAAATTAAGCGTTACCATCTATAGGTGGAGCTATTTAAAGCAGTTTTTGCGCTTTCCTGGAGCGAATTCAGAAACCATAGTTACCTTTATGCCCTGGGATTAGGACGAGCCAAACGAGTATTGAAACATTACGCATATTCAGGTATGCGTTGTTGATGACTAAATCGACAAAAATTCATTAGTTTCTAATTAATTTTAGCAAAAAATCCTGATTCTTGACCTATATACGGTCAACAAGGTCGGAAACGAATATGTCAACGTTAATTCATCCTTTTTTACCAAAACAATGTTCTTGTATCTATTGCAAAAATTATATTTATTAAGACCAACGATTAATTTATTTTTGTGTGTCGAGTTATTGTAGTATGACAAAAATTGACTGAAGAATCTGTTACCCCGGTAAGTCGTTTCCTCTAAAATTCGAAACTTTAAATTTATCGAATTTTTAGGTGCTAAAGCAAAGTGCGTGCTATAGCGCTCTCGATACGCTAATCTCAGGCTTTTAGCATAGTCTTATGCTGCGTTTACGTTATAAGTTGCCCGCCATGTGGAAGTTTTGTCCACCTACAGCCTGTGTAACAACGTTAACGATATAATGTACAGATCACCAACACTGTGTTCTAAGCACCTTTATATGGTGTTTCGGACACCATCAGCATTTATGTATGGTGTCATGGACACAGTAAACTTCCGGCTAGCGGTGGTTAAAGTCTTTTGGCAAGATGCCTTGTTGTTTTTTCCGTCATAGGGAGTTTATACAATGCAAGCTTTGTCCAAGCGCTTGCTAGGCAAAACTTCAAACGCCATGGTTTATGAGATACAATGAATTAGCGTAAATATTTTCAATTTTGGCTTAGCTAATTTTCCTGCCTTTTCTAAACTACGGTTCAATTATAGGGTGTCGAGGACACCATAGTGTAATGTACACAGTGTCCGCTTCACCATTACTTGTGCTAAATAGTATAGCCTTCCGACTACCATGCACTATGGTACGGTCGTGCTCACACACTGAGAAATCTTCCACATGGCGGGCGTTTTATAACGTAAATGCCGCATTATTCAACTGAAACTAAGCCCAAGTCTAGGTCAAGGTTAGTGGCCCCTGTAACCCCGGAACTGAATTGTTCTTTTGTTAAATATATTACATGCAGCGCCTAAAGCTAACATGGGCGACGCATTCTGCATGAGTAAATTTTTGAAAGATTTGTACTACGACTGGACCCATTTCCATATTGCGTAGCTGCTACATTTGAAATCAATCAAGTTTATTATTGATGTAATAATTGTAATGCGATAAACATGGATTATATGATGAATATATGTTCCTGTGAGGGGTAGGGAGTTACCCTATGATGCATCAGATTCGCTTCAGCGCGAAGCGCCGACTAACTCCTCTGGCAGGTGCCCCAACCCCTTTCCCCGTGGCAGCACCGCAAGTGTCGAGCAAATAAACGCCGGGCGCCGTATCCGCCCTCACCAAACCTTCCTCGGAGCCCGGCTGACTGCCTGAGATAGAGAAGCCCAACTTCCTCCGGTTGCTACTGCGAGCGACTTTGAACCATGAGCATGTATGATGATGGCGTTTTAACGGACAAGGAAGTAAACAAACAAGCAAAACTTGTAAAGGCATTTATCTCGGTAATTGTCATAGCTGAAACTGTATTAAACCTAATTGAATTGAACAGCTCGGCTGAACGATTTAATACCTACAACAACTTAAGCTCACACGTCAAACTACTTTAGTCAAATTTTGAGTTTAAACTTTCATCAAACTTTGAAGTAAAAAATTTTGATCAAAATTTTGAAAGGATTTTCTATTTTTGATGAAATTGAACATCTGAACACTGTGCAAACTTTTCTGTTATATTGCTTCAACCTATTACTAACAAAGAAAATAACTTGAAAAGTTTTGAAGTCAAATTTTGAGTAAAAGTTTAAGGAGTGAACGCACCTTAACATCGTCGCGTAGTCATTTTATTCGTTCATTTGTATTGTGTAACCCTTATTACGGTAGTGATGTCCAATAAATTTGTAACGTATGTTCACACGTTTGAACTTTTTGGTAATTATTTTTAGTTGAATAATTTGAAGTAAAAATTTTGTAAAATTTTGGTCAAAATTTGATCCGAATTTGATTCTACTTTGTAATGGAAAATATAAAGAATTGTGATTCTTGAAAATTTGAGGTAAAACAGTTCAGTTCAAAAATTCTCAGTTAAGTCGTCTTCGACGATGATCGTTTAAAGGGATATCTCAAAAAAGTTTGAACAGTGTATATACGTTAAAATTCACCAAAACTACAAAAGTTTGCTTTTAAATATTGAGCTTAAAAATTTGAACGTGTCAATACACATTAAATCGACACCGTTCTATTAGGCACGTTTATAAGAACTCCAGATCAAACCATGTATCAAAATTTAATAGTCGGACAGTGCGATGAACACGAAGTATTTTCTATAAAATACTATAGTTGGCAAGATTTCTTGTATTATATTTGACCCAGTTTACAGAAGTACAATGAGAAATATTATAGTAAAAATTTTACTCAATTTTGGTACAATTACTTATGTAGCTTTTTGCTTCGTTTCACTTGAGTTTAAATTTATAGCAAAATTTGTTTATTTTGTAAAACAAAACGATCATTTCGTCTGTGCATATATCTGTAAAATCTAGACTAATATGTCGAAATAAGCAGGATAATTGGGATTTCGCCGCTTAACCTGTTTTGTATGTTGTTACATTTTCAGTAATACGGAAACACGGTTTTCTACACTAACAAAATTTCTATAGCAAAACAGTATTAAGCATCAAGTATGTTTGTCGCGAAGGTTATATATCGGAAACAGTACATACAAAAATATCTCTGAGGTGGCGGCACCTTGGCACTTATTTTGCAAGTTAATCTTAGCATGAAAAGCAACGCGTTCTAGGATTTGTACGTTCGGTAACTCGTTTAAACTCGTACAGCCGCATTCGCTTGATATCATCACAACAGTGCGTACAAATATTTGAACGAGCGGCTGCCTATGCTACATCTATTACTTACTTGTAACTTAGCGTTATCATACAAAACTGTGCTACAGCAATGTCAAAGGTTATTGCTGGCATGGCTTGCCGTTCAGCCAATGATTCGTATGCGTTTTTCTCGCTGTTCGTGCTATCGCACTCGTTTGAACTAGAGCTCATAAAACTGTGCGTACAAATCATCGTAACACATGCTACAACTATTATTTAACTGCACCCAACTAAATAACTGCAAAGAATTGCTTTGTTTCGACTATAATCAGTGTGGTCTATTCGGCTTGGTAACCTAGCCGTGAACTTCAATTGAGTGAAATGTTAATTTACAAGTGTCATTTTTGATCGCAATCACGATACCTTATATTATATTGGCGAGCAGAGATTGTAATTTAACTCGATTTTAAAGCAACGCAGCTGATCTCTAGACTGCTAATATTAGCCGAAAGCCGAAGTTTGTATGTAAACCAAGAATTCCGGCTGTATTTATAGCAACTCAGTTTTAGTGTGGCTTGCAAGTCTATTGACCAAGCGAATATATATCATTGTGAATTAAGATCGATGGTCTATATGACACCTTTTAGTTCGCAAATACGTATTGGTACTATATTTCCTTGGGGTTGGAAAAGCCTATCGACAAAACAAATTCTAAATTTGCTTTCTTTATCGTATTTTGTTTTACATTATTTCTGGTCACATACTTTAGTTCGCCTTCTTGGTTCGTAAATATAATACTAAATAGCAATCGGTCAAAGTCAAAGAGAAGACGTATTATCTTAGCGTCGGTCGCGAGCCGCTTCGCTACTTTAAATCATGATAAAGCATTGACATGATATTTTAAAGAATAAATATAGTTATCCAGTACTATATATAGGAGTTGGCTCGACTTCCAGTGAAGGACGAAAGGGAATAAACTTCATACTTATGCTGTCTGCTTATTTATGCAACAAAATTATGCTTATGCAACAAATTTAGACCTATTTTGAAATAATAAAATCGTTTGATTACAAGTTGCAGAGACATTGGATCGACCGAAGCAGTACATGTATCATTGTTTTAGAAATACGTTACGAGACTTCCATGCAGATTTAGGTCATAGAAATCTGTAAAGTTGATGGGGAATGCATGCATGTATATAACTGTAGCCGGCATTCAAATGCCATTATAACGGTTGGAATTTTGCAATCCGCTCCATCGTTCCACCTACATTTTTTTGGTGTTTTCGCCTTTTCAGAGGACATTGCTAAAATTAATGTTTTGCCATTTAACGAAAAGTTCAGGTCAACTGTACAGACTGTGTCTCGGTATCAAAATTTGTGTACAGATCAAAAGTTTAAATAACACAAATATGGTATAAACATAGATTTTATACCTCAAGTCATTGCCCGTTCGTGGTCAGCTTCACACTGCTACATGCTAAAATACTCCATTTTATGCGACCATTGATATATAACCATTAACGGAATAATACATGAATCAGTGGCACAGACTCCTTCTAAAGTGTGGGGGAAGGTGCAAAACGTTTTGAGGCATGCGACATTCTCGGGTACGCAGTTAACTTGGGATATTGCCTGCTATAAACCCACATCAACTGGTTTTGATCTCAGATTACCAGATATTTGTGTGAGACGCAGCGCCTCATTCCGGATCAGTCTGGATTAGCGATTATGTCATGAATTCCACGAGGTAATATTAATTTTGGCCGAACTTGTGTCCGCTTGCCAACTTCCTGTTTCACTGTCGTCACTAATTAGTTGTTTATTAAAAATCAAGTTACTAAAGACAATAATTATTGTCATTATGCTACTTCTAAAATTTTGTATATGGTTCATTTAGCAAAATTTCTTGACTTCAGATTAAATTCATCAAAATTCTGTACTAGTACACTATCGCGTCTGAAATGTATTTGGACCATAGTTACGAAATAAGAAAACAAAGCACCGCTTAGCACATACGTATACCGTTGTTTCCATACCTGAAATTCAATAAATGCAACACAGCCTGTCAGCACCAGTTCGGCAACGAGTATGCCAAATGCTTCTTCGAAATCGGTAATATCCATTTTAAACTCTTTCTCCATGGGTAGCCTGTAGTGCTTTCGTAAATAGATTTTTCCGTCACCGAATTGACGATAGTACGGCTGAATTAGATATCCAGATTTGAGTAATCTCAAGAGTTGAATATCAATTATTAATTATTAATTATTTATTATATATGCTATACTTAATACAAAATATTAATTTGTGTTCAGTTTCAATAATAGTTTTGCGAAACTGAAAAACACTGACAATGAACAGTCGTTCAAGTGCGATTTTAGTGGAGTTTTGTTAGGATGCGATCACACGTCAAAGTCTTTGCTCAAATGTTGACCTTAACTTTTGATCAAATTTTGATCTCAAATTTTGAACAAAATCTGAAAGCATGTTTGCATTTATCGTGAATTTGAATGCGTGAACACTGTTCGAACTTTTCTAGCTAGGTTTTCCCAATCAAGGAACAGAAATAGCTTTGAAAATATTGATCTCATATTTTGTGTTCAAATTTTGAAACAAGACGATTTGCCATATTTCTCCAGTATAAATTACAGTCAAATTTTGATCATAACACAAGAATGTAAAATTTCATTTTAAGCCCTGCTTAGACTTATCCTTAGCTGTAAATTTAGGCTTGCGTGCAGGCTTAGGCTTAGAGAACAAATCGTTATACGAGACCTAAAAGTTGACATGATATATGTTTATTTAGACTCATCGCTTATGACGGATTACTGGCATGGCACAAAGGAAATCCTGCTAAACTCTAATTTGTTAAAACGAAACTGTAGAAACATAGATATGGATCAAGTATCTAATATATCTAGGTTTAGTGTTCGTACACATGCGCAAAGTCTATACGGTCTTCTCTTTTAAGCTATGGCAACTAAAAATATCTCAGAGAGGTTCGAGCCCTGTCAGTTCAGGAAGGGGTAGGTGGTCAGGAGTGGTTTAAAATTTCCTGGAACTCAAAACTTTCCCAATTTTCCTAAATCTTTTCCCGTTTTTTGTGAATTTGCAATAAATTTTTTCTAATTTCCCACATTTTTTTGCTAATTTTCACCCAATTTTTGGAATTTTTTGCTGAAAATTTTCCGTGAGCTTACAGCGTGCGGTTGGGAGGGTTCGGGGGCTAGATAGGGTGCAAAGCATTCAGGAGAGTCACATTTGGCTTGGTTTGGGGGTGAGTACGACCATCAGGGCGGTTGGCTAACTTCCACCGCTATGGACACCTATAATATATGTACCGGACCTGCCCACCCCTCCATGATCAGCACGCTTCTCCATGAGCTCCGTTCAGTCGCGACCGATGGGATGAGATTGATAGAATCTTTTTCCGGCGCCTATACGAGACGTTATGGATGTGAGGTTTGCATTAGTTTAGGATCTACCGCTTCCATGGCACTGGTACACGTCCTCTGAGACGAGAAAAGTTGTCGATGCGGCGGTTCGAATGACATGATATGGCAGCCGATCTCGATATATACAGAGAACATGGTTAAGCAACCAGTTCTCCTGTTAAGCAACCTGTTCATCTGTTAAGCAACATGCGCTCCTGCTGTAGCTGTCGATTCAACGACATTTTGTGTTGCTTTCGTCGCTCTAGTTAGCAATTCGGCGCGCACTCCAGCTTAGACAGAGTCTACCCAGAATTTGACAACGACCAATTCGCCCACAACGACCAATTGATGCATTCTATTTGCGAATAGGCCAACGTATGCTCGACATAGCAGGAGTGATCCGGAATGCCTGGAACATGCTGATGCGGCACAACCGTACAAACGATGATTCGAGGACCCAGTGGATGGTGACGCAAAAAACTATCCATTACGTCCCACGACGGGCGCTGTTCCATTATATTGATTGGAATATATAGATGACGATTCGATAATTTGTTATATTGATCCGGATCTGCTCGACGGCATGGAATTAATCGTGATATTGGCCACCGGATAAGGCGATGACGGTACCACCTCGGACGCGTTGAACCTGGTGTGTCCGGCTGTTCTACAACAGGGGAACTGTTTTCTTGTAGCGATGACTGGTGCCAAGCCTCCGATCCAATCCCCGGCCGATGATCGGTACCCAATTGGAAGACTGATGCCGATTGATTAGGTCGGTGAGACATTCGTCATAGGCGTTGAAAGCCGGATACCACTAATCGCTCTTGTCGTAGAAATTCGGCTGCCGATAACCCGAAGAAAGCACCATTTCGTTGGTCGCTGAACAACGGACGAACTTCAGCTGCATCGGATCAGGAAATGCCCTGACAACCGACAGAAACGCGTCGCGAACCCCGTTGGATGGACGATGAGGACACATCAACTCCGTCATAATGTCATTGACGACTTGTTGGGAACGAACAGTTTCATCTACAATGATGTCGCGCCAAAGATTTCTCGTCATGACGTCTGTAGCGATAAAGTGCCTCGTGTTGTCGAAAATAATAAATTGGGGCTTGCCAAATAACGCCACGAAGTGACGTAGAGATTACACAAATTGCTACACAGTCAAGCATTCCATGGTCGGCATCATAAAGGTTCGCCAGGCAATTTGGTGTCGCTGTTGACGAACAGCGCCGATACCAAGAACAAAGGCCCGCAGTGTTCGTATTGCGCTGGGCGGGCCTTTGTCATTGGTACTTTTATAATTTGGTCGCTTATGAAATACTGCATGGTTTTTATTTACTGGATGCTGCAAAAAAGCTATTGTGGCTCAATTGCGTGCGCTTTGTTCGACAAGCTACATGTTTCGCTTGACATATTTAGAAGTCTGTATGCAAAAGGTATAATGAATCACTTTAGTGGACCATATGCAAAATTTCGTAGTTTCGTTTTTGGTGGTCGCTGCCAAATTGCACTACATGCTTCACTATTTTTTGCATGTCCTGAAACGCTGCATAGCTCCTTCAGTGAGTGTAACCCGAATGGCATTGTTCGTTTACAACGGCACAAAGAACTGTCGAAAAACAAGACAGTCTTGCGTTTTTCAAAATTTTCAGTTGTCCGAAATGGCTGCAAACTCTTTGTTAAGTCTTTTTCTTTAGCCCCTCCCCAACCCGAATCTAATCTGTTTTGAAGATGCAGCGATAATTTTAGTAATATTCGACTCAGGTCTACGACCTGGTTCAGAAAAAATGTAATTAGGCCAGTTTTAGGGCAACATTTTTTCAAAGTTTAATATTCCTAGCAGTGCCAAAAATTTTCGAAAAAATTTCTTTTCAAATGCATAATTTTCTTTACCATTCGAACCGCATTGATGAGTAGAGTTCAATTGCTAAAATCAGCTGAGTCGGCACACAGATTAAAGAGTTAGTGCCAAGTATGTGAGTTCCAAACCTAAATTGTTAAACCATGAACCGATTGCACCGACACGGATCTCAAAAAATCCAAAAAAGTTGTCCTAAAACTGGCCTAAATGAATATTTTGTGAACCAACTCGTTGGGCTGACTTGAATGGTATCGAAATTATTGCTGTATTTTCAAAATATCCTATTTTGACCTGGGGGAATAGGGGAAGGGGCTAAAAGAAAAGTCCCATTATTTAGGATGTTACTTAGCCGGCTACGGATAAGCATCATGTGCCCAGATGTGTATTCATCTCAGTGAGTGTGGCTGTCAATAAGAAAATGTTGATGACAATTACATCAGAAATGGTTCTGTAATGTATAATAGTAAGCTTCCAATGCCGTTAATATAGTTTTGCACATTTCAGGCTCCGTGGGCTTGAAAAAACTTTTCTTAGCCCGAGGCTACGGCCGGTAGATAAGCGTTTAATTTGCGCGAGTACCCGAGGTGTCAAAATATTTTGCATGCGCACACTCATGTGGCGGTATGCTTTAGCTGAAATCTCCCTGCACTGAGAGGTGCTTTTTAAATTTTTACTGATAAAAACACCTAAATCATTGTATTTGAATGCATGTGGCACAGGGTACCCATTAATAAAATATTGACTGATGCTATTACCATTTCCAAGAGAAATTAATTTGCATTTTGGCGTAGATATGGGAAGCTGCAATTTTTTAAACCAGCTTTCCATACGAGCAAGTACGACTTGAAAATACATTTTTGCACTATCTTTATCCGTCGGAGTACAATGTACGTATAATTCTACATCATCAGCATATATTTTACAAAAAAAACATTAGACAAAGCATTAACAATATGATTTATATATAATAAGAATAATGGTTGTCCGAGAACGCTTCCTTGCGGAACACCAGATGTAAACGAGAAGTAAGGTGAAAAAATATTATTTACTTTTACACGCGACTTGCAATTTCTTAGAAATGAAACAATCCAACATTTTAGATGATTGGATATACCGAAATAACAAAACTTGTTTATCAATTTTACATGTGAGACACTGTCAAAAGCTTTAGCAAAGTCTATGTATATTGCGTCCACTTAACTTCCCATATCAAACGATATACACCAGTCATTACTGCATATACACCACAGATACATACATATACTGATATACACCAGTCATTACATTGAATTTCGTGCAAGTCGATCGTTTCGCCAAAAACCCGTGTTGGTTTTCTGATAACAGTTTATTTGACGTTAAGTGACCGTATGCTTGCCATTAATATGGATTCAATCAGTGTGCAGCATTTAGAAATTAGAGAAATTGGTCTGTAGTTTGATAGATCTGATGAAGAGTCATGCTTCAGAAGCCTTAATTCGCCTTTTGGCTCGCTTAATATCTGGTGTGCAGCGTTATTCTTGTACCTGAAAGTGTTTTCCGCATGATGTTTCACAATGTGTCCATTTTCTTTATGTCATGTCATGCTTTAGAAAGCCTAGCGTAAATTCGCCTTTTCGCTTGCTTAGTATCTGGTGAACAGCGTTACTCTTGTGCCTGAAGGTATTCTCTACATGCTGTAATTGCATATTATCAGAATTAATTATTGCTATATTATCAGAATGTAGCCAAATACTTGGTAGAACACCATTGATAAACGACTGCTAAAAATGTGAGACATCGGGAAACAGAGAATATCTCACAACTCTTTCAAAAAAAACAAAGTGAATCTATCGGGTGCGTGGCTGGGATTCTTTTTCAATTTACCCATGTATTTATGTGCTATGTCGAAAGTGAATGAAATCTAGCTCAATTGAACGTTTGCTGAATTATTATTAAAATGCAAATGCTTGCCATTTATGGTGAAAACACTTGAAAAAGTGTTTGCTAAAATTTTAAGAGGGCCTCGGCGCGAAGAACAACTCTCCTGCGTTTTAACGCACTTATGCCTTCTTTTCTAAAACACCTTTTATTAACGTATTTAATTAATTTATTTTTATCGCCTGAGGTTAATATTTTGTGGTCTTTGTTTCTCTGAAATTTCAAATAGCTTTAGAGATTTCCGGCTCCACAATTTATAGTTAGAAAAATTACGGACTTCTTCGAAAGTCGCCAAAGTACCCTTTTCTTTGAAATCATTTTTTAATATAATCAGGATATTTTTGAATATTGTTACCGCGTGTAGGAAACGTTACCAGTTGTTCCAAGCCAATTTCATAATACCGTTCATGTATAAGTCATTAACCAAGTAATATGATTGAGATTGAAATCACCAACAATTGTTATTGACGAGGAAATACCACAAAAGAACCTGAACGAGTTGATCGTTTTAGAAACGCAGTCAATATTGTTGTTAAGTGGGCAATAACAGCACATGATTCGATGTTTGTTCGGAATAAGTAACTCTCCAGCAACAACTTCAAGATTCATATGGGATGTGTTTTATTAGAAACCTCGCTCACAGCACAGCTCGGTTTTCACAAACAGAGCTACACGTCCACCTCTCGAGTGCTGCCTGTCTAACTGAAGAATTCGATATCTGCTACTCTGGTCTAAAAGCGAGTTTGGAAATATATTGTTCAGCCAAGTTTCTGTTATCGCCAGTATATCATATTTACCACATGATAGCGTGAAGTTAAGCTAGCACAGTTTGTTGCAGAGACTACGAGCATTTAGATGTAAACATATGATCTGATTTTCATTTTCAGTCATTGTGTCAAATGTTTCTGCATTCGGATTACAGCTGGGCCATATAGGAGCAATCCTTTCAATTAGTTTAAAGATACACATAGTTTTGCCTCTACAGAATAGAAGGAGTAATTTAATTCCGAATATTTCCCACGAATTAATTGGCGGTTCACACGGGAACAACCTTTAAACACTACCAATTTCTCTTTAACTACGACACATTTACAGAGTTGTTGCAGTCATTTTCAAGTTCACGGTTGAGTTCATTTGCTTTGCGTGACGTGCAGCAGTTTTTTTCCGATCTTTTTCAGACATTGAGCAGCGAGTGAAAACCGACCGGTACTGTGGATGGTTGCGAAGTGTGTAAGCTTGTTGAACACTGAGTTGACACGCTCGAAGAGGGTAGTAGTAGTTTGAAGATTCGTGGGTGCCGTTATGATTGCGTGACATTTCGGCATCCTGGTGGATGTAAGAGTCCTATTCGAAATACTTGCTCAACCGTTGCGGAAATATCTAACAACTTAACGATCTTTGTTGCTTCAGCTAAATCGTCGCCGACTTCGGCCAGTCCGCTAGTGACGATACATCTGCGTAGATTCGTCTCCTCATCGTCAATCCCTGCAGGAGTTGTAACCTGGCCAAAAGACGACACATCGCAGAAAGCGATATTGGCGTAAGTGATATCAGATATTGGCGGTGTCGTTGATGGCACAGCGGTGGTTTTTGCAGACGGAATTACGGCAGCAGTGATTGTTTCCATTGCGTCGGAAGTTAAATTTACAGAGTATGATAGGAGTTCGACGTCACGCTGAAATTTCAACAGCAGTGAAATGCTTAGTTCGTCATTGGTACCTTTTTCTGGCGACCATCTCTGCTGAAAATGAGGTACTTGTTGCAAAGAACCAGAACACGGTGTTTGCCGTCGATTTGCAACCTAACTCGGCGGGAATATAGGCGCATTCGCAATGAATCCAACCGTCGCACTCGTCACAGGGTAGACAGTCGTCGCCACCATCAAGCTCGCAATCGACATAGTTCTGAGATCGTATATCTCTGTTGGTAGACTCTGGTTAATCGCGAACGGATGACGTACGAGCTATTTGGCCATAAGAAGGAGTATGAGTCATCGCAATAATTGACAATCGTATATATTTTGATAATAGATTATTCTGGTGTAGCACAACAATACGCACTCTTCTTTGGTCTTCGTTCTGAAACTGAATGCAATAGGGTTAAAACCCAATTAATGATAATTAGTGTCACAATTATTCCGTAATTACCTAAAATCTCAGTATTTAATGTACATAATGATGCATCGAGATTTATTTCTGGCCGTATCACATCAATGAAGATATTACAACAAACAATGAAATACAACAAAACCGTTTTACCATACAATGTGCCTAAACTTTGTGGCAGAAAATGTTCAACCCTGGGATTCGGAGTTGGCGGTTGTTTTGCTGTTTTCAAACTATCGCAGATTATGGACACGACCGTCTGATTTTCCGTCTGTAAAATATTCACTATCTTGGATTTTGATGTTGGCATTATAAAATTTGGATCGTTTTCTTTCAATATTTTTAAAATGTTTTCTAGATCTATTTTATTGATGGAATTTAAAATTTCCGGACCTGGATTAAGCTCCACGTTTCCCGAAATAAAAAGCAATAGCCTAAATGCCGAACAATGGGGGCAGCTAATCTTACCCTTATTCCAAAACACATAATAACATTTCGTCTGAGCGCTAACTTACCCTTCAGAAAACAAATCTCTGAAAAAGGTTGGCTTAGCTGTATAGATACTTGGACATAAGCTAACGAAACCCAAGGTTTGGCTGTAATATGGAATGTTTTGTGAATTTTCGAAGCCCTATATTGTGGGTTTTCATTAAGGTTGAAACGTAGGATGGCAACAAAAATATGAAATTTCGCGTATTTTGAGCAAAAAATATTCAGAATTTTACTTCCATGTCGCGAAAACATAGCTATGAAAAACTGATATATTGTTTACGCGTTCTTTATGTGCCTAGTTTAATGCCCAACGGGACTGCAACATTAGTTAAAAAGACATATGCATTAATGGTTTAAACAATTTACATACATGTCTGTTGTGTTTCGTTTGGTCGGTCTTCGTCTTCCTGTTCAATTTGCCAACGTCGGGTTCACCTATGTAATTGTTGTCTGGCCGTTGATCAAATGCAAATTAAAAACAATGCGTTCCACTACGCTATTTCGCTAAAGCCAACCAGTCAAAACTGTTTCCCAGAACACTAAATAAACGGTTTGTTAACAATAAATAAACACTTCGGTAAGAACGTTGTACATAACATACAAAACGTAATTGCGACCGACTAGTGGTGCGCTGTAACTGTTTTCTCCTCGACCAATGCATCCTACTAGTATGAGCCTAGCTACACAACCGTGATTTACATAAACTTGTGCTGGAAATCAAACCAGCAGAAAAGGTTTTTGTAAATGAAAGTTTCCTTGAATTTAAACTTAAATTTTTGTAATAACTAGTTTTGTTATTGTCATCTACAAACAGTTCACTACTTGGCAAACAATTTTAACATTATTTTAACTAAACATTATTTTAACACTACAGTTATATTTGTCTCACAACATTTGTATCACAAGGGCGGTAAAACGGAGATGTAGTTTGGAATGGACATTACTTTGTGTTGCGTTTCGCAGCATTAGTAGTAAAACTGCGATCGTTGTCCTATTCTAAACAAATGTTTCTAACAGGGTCGCGCTACTTCATGTTTGCGTATGAATAGGCAACAACAGAACGGAGCAAATATGCCTCCTAGGTTCCTAGCCTCAATGGTTAACCCCTGCGAGCAAGCATACATGTAATAGTTATAGCATAGGCAGCAGTGCGTTCAAAGATTTGTACGCACGGTTTTGACGAGTTCAAATGAGTGCGACAGCACGAGTTTGAACGAGTTACCGTGCGTACAAATCTCTGAACGCACGCCTGGCTGTGCTACAACTGACTTGTAATACAGCTAATTTAGCTAACCGTGCATTCAGACATTCGTTCAAACTCGTGCTGTCGCACTCGTTTGAACTCGTCACAACCGTGCGTACAAATCTTTGAACGTACTGCTGCCTATGCTACAACTATTACTTGTATTAAATATTGTTGATGCTAAGACGCAGCTTTTGAATCTTTGCACGAGTTTGTTACGCGAAATCGACGGATTTACCTTCACGTAAACAGTCGAGTACGTTTTGTAATGACGACGAATCTTATGCTGAAGCTTATATGAACAATAAGCGACAAAAAATTTTACAAAGTTCTGATATCAAAAGTGCGTAATTTATGTTCAACACTGGAATATTGAATTTGCTGTTTCAATGCCGTTTGTAGTTGTTTACTGAAAATCAAGTTTTTGAAGAGAATCATCGTCTTGTGACATCTAAAACTGCTTCCAGGCTTATATGTTTCAGAGAGAGTTAATTGTTCTTTTATCGAACTTCACTGAGTTCACGTTAATTATCAAAATTTTGTCCTAGTACACTATCACGTCTGAAATTCATTTGGCTCATCGCTACGAAATATGAAAACAAAGCATCGCTTAGCACATACGTGTGCCATTTTTTCCATGCCTGAATTTCAATGAATGCAACACAGCCTGTCAGCACCAGTTCAGCAACGAGTATGCCAAATGCTTCTTTGAAATCAATCATATCCATTTTAATTGGCTCGTCCTTGGTTGGGTTGTAGTGTTTTCGTAAATAGCGTTTCCCGTTACCGAATTGACGATAATATGGTAGAATTAGATATCCAGCTTCCAGCAATCTCAAGAGTTGAATATTAATCTTTTCCAGAAGACGTTTTCTGAACGAAGAACTGATGTAGGCAACAGTGTATTGCATTCCGGATGGCTGTAAAGGTACTTGTACGACACCGCTATGGTTAATAGAATCGTCAAGTAGCAAATTAGTAGAATACATAAAATAAAACTTATTGTTATGCACTTTACTTAATGCTTCCTTGTATGATTTCACGTAGATTAGTGGATGTTTTGACAACGCTCGTCTCATATCAGTATATGGTCTTTTATCTTCGGATTTTATTTGCTCAAAAATAAGTGATCTATTTTGATGTTCGTAGTTCACCAAGGTATACTCGCCGGACTCGATTCTATTTGCAGTTTCAGTCAAAGTTTCAAATGGAACCGATCGAACTGCAACAAAACTTCGTAATAGATAGTTGGATATTATAATTCCATAGAGCAAGAGTGTGAGATTAATTGTTGTAATTAGCGGCTTCGGTGGTATAAATTTAAAAACATAACTATACAAAGCGATTAGTCCAAGCAAGATCCAATTCGGTATCGGAAAAACTTTCCACCATTCCAATTTCGGATCATCGTTATAGACTGCATATTTGTTCAGAATAAAACCCTCCTTTATATACTGCACTACCGTTGGAATGCAGCGAAAATAACGTGCTCTATCGAGGGTAATTCCAAAATTTGGAAATGTCAAGTCAGCTAGTCCGGCTTCAACTTGGCCAAGTTTTGCTGTCCAGGATCCGTTCGGAAGCTGCTGCCCGCCTGCATCATTATAATCTTTGATACAAAAATCGATGTTTAAAATATCCAACGCCAGCAGAACCATATAAAAATCGGCGTTGACAATATTTTTATCACATCTGCTAATGTAATGGCAACATCCATTGTAATCGTAATCGTGAATAATTGTTACAGCGTTTACTGAATTAATCATGACTATAACTGACGTGTAGCCGTTTGCTGCCAATAACTGAGTGGAAAGGTGCACATTGTTACAAATTTCTGCGTTATATAAGTCTCTTTTGGGCTATTGCTATATGTAATACAAAATATTAACACACGTTAAGCTTAATAAGACTTTTGCAAAACTGAAACAACTTGCATCATTAAACTTTAAGCTCAGGATAGTATATATAAAGGGTAATCAAAGATAGAAAGCGCGCTTATAGTACGCCTTGGAGCAGGCTATTCGAAACCAAGCGGTATTATAAGAAGTGATTAACCACATAGCATTTTTAGTAAACAAAAAAAAATAAAATAATCAAATTGGTATTAGCAATTTAAACTGTAAAATAAAAAAATATGAGTAATGTGCGCTGGACAATTGGCAAACATCGAGGGAAGATTTTGAGTGCCAAAATATTTATCCCCCCTCACGATCGACTGATCCCACCTCCTGGGTGGACGATGACCGACCCATTCTCTCCGAAGTAGCGGCTATCACTCTGGGACCTCGAACCTCGTGCATGTATCATATGGTAAACGAGGAATGAATTAATGTTAACTCAATGTCTGAGTTGAAACATTAACTTAACTTGTAAACTCACAATTTGCAACCCAGAAGTGGGGCTCAATAGTGGTTTGCTATTTTAGATTCAAATAATTTTAGTTTACTCTTACTCAATAAGCGACGAAACCAACTCACAACAAGTGAATGTTACTCCACTCAATTTCTGCGTTGAAAATTAACTTATATGGTTTACAGTGTAGCGTAGCTCCAGGTTTGGTGTTTCTCGCGCCGGCGCGTTTACTGAATTTGAGCCTGGGCGGCGGGTGCAAGCTAAAATAGAATACATTTGGGGCAAACCTAAAAATCTAGGGAGAGACGCAACCTAAGAAAAGAGCATCAGGGCAATCTAAAATAAGCCGCACTGGGGATGAAGCTAATAGAAAACACATCAGTGGGCAAGCTGACATACACGTAATGCGCAAGCAAACTTAAAATTCGACCAGTCACAATCGTATTTTCCAAAAACCGATCAGTGACCTCAATGCATTGTTTTGAAACAAACTGCTGTTTTGCAATCGATTTTTCACTAACGATATTTGGTCAGATTTCGATTTGGTTTGCAAATTCAATTTTGACGTCGAACTAAAATATTCGTTCTGTTAATTCGTAGCAAAATGGTTAAATAACACATCGAAAATGTAAAGTGTAACAGCCCAATTCTTTCGAAAATGATACAACATTAAAAGTGCACTAAAATTATGGGGAATAAAGGAAACGGACGGCCGGATACCGGTGGAGTGTGACCTCGGTATAAATCGTGCGATTGGTATTGTTACTATTGTTATGAAATAAACCATGGTATATGCTTTGTATTGTAATTGTATGGTCACACTCCACCACCCGACGGTGCACGGGATGATTTTGGGCACCAAGTATCACAGAAACGGATCACTATTAGGGGTGTCCGGTCGGTCCTCGGGAAATAAATTGATTTGTGTATATACAACGTTGATGCATTATATTAGTTATATATGTATTATTGTATTGGGTGCGTAGAACGGGTGTGCGTTCGGCGAGGCCGGGGACCAACGGACGTTTCAGAGATTTTTGGTATTATACAAAAAACTGGTCGCCCTTGGCCGATCCCAGCGCACACGCCGAATAATCAGTATCTCGCGATAGCTGCTGTGTATTGGTGCTCGTTATATATTTAAATAGGTCGAGGAATATCCGGATGAGCCCCAAGCAGGGTTTTAAGTGATCAAAATCCTTGGTCGGAGAAAATCAAAACAGACTATTTTAGGATACAGAGTTTCTAAGGCGCCATTTTAGGGTGCGACGCGAAAATTTAATTTTTGGGCTACCCACAAATTTTATGGGAATGGGGGTGACTGAGCCCTCTTAAGGACTCTGCTGGGGTGTCAAATCGTCCCGGCGGGTCTAAAAATTTGGATCCCCTAAATACTTAGGGACCCCCGAACAGGCGCTTAAGCCTCCCATTTTCTAAGCCCAAAAGGGTACCTAAAATAATCCAAACTCCCAGATTTTTGGAGCCCGGGACACTTATCGGGTCTCACCCTAACCGTTTACCTGAAAACCGGGGCCGCCCACCCCCGCGGGTCTGCTCAGGATCCTCCAAACTTAAATGGGACCCCAAAATTTTCATTTTTGGGCGCCTAAAACGGCCTCTAACAGGCCTCCTGTGGAGAACATTAAATATTAAAATTCTCATCAGTAGCCGGCCTGCCAGGGCATGATTCTGGTCCTGCCCCCGGCCGCCTACTGTTCCTAGATCTCGAGATATCGGCAGAAATGTGCCGATATCCCTATGAGAAAACGGCGCCCTGAGCACCGTTATATTTTCCTCTTCAAAATTTGCCGCACCGACCAGCGGGCGGTTTTGTTTTTCTGGCAATTGTCGGCCACTGCCCACAGCAAGGCGCCGCTGTCTACATACACACATACGATAGCGATTATCAGCAGTCTACAGCTTGTTTTGTACCAAGGGACTAGTGCCAATCTGTTTTATATTGCAGCCCTATATTTGGTCGTCGCTTAAAGCTTTTGAAATATTTTACAATGTATGTATATTTATATCTGCGTGGCGTTTATGCTTTGGATTTTGAAGGTCTCTCTGCAGTAGAGTCGCCGTTGTAAAAAGGGGCTCGTGTTAGTTTACTTTATATGGCTGATATGTGCATTTGATTGTTGCCCGAATTGGGATATATTTTAATAGTTGCGCTGTATATAGAGTAGATGTGTATGTTTTGCGCCATGGCGTTTTGAAAATTGTCAGTAGAGTAGCCGATTCTCTAAAACCAGTCCAAAAGGAAAAATTTAGGGTATAAAAGACCACTGCTCTTTTTGACGTCGGGACCAGTCGAGACATTGCCTTCTTAAAATTCGGTCGGTTTTGGCGGCTGTCGCCAGGTTATGCGTTTTCCTTTTAATTTTGTTTTGGCTTTCCTTTTCGCCCGGGTGAACTCTTCGGTATGCAGACGTGCGGAAGAGCTCCACCCGAGGCCCTTTCAATTTGCGGATTTGTACTTTTGCTCATTTCGACCAGGGGTACGGCCCTTGCGGGCGCTGGGGCGTCCGTTGGATGCCTCGGGCCCCGTAGGTGCTGCGCCCGCGTACAAAATCTAAGACGGATAAATTTCGGTTAAAAAAAACCCGGGAACCCAAACGCCGTCCCGTGCTCGACTGGTTCCCCCGCTCACTGGGTGGAATCCAATGTGGATGCCTAGTGGGTGTACGGTTTCAAAGTGTTTAGTTTTCTCGGCTCGATAGGTTTCAAAATTTCTCGATTACGAGTAATAGTGGCTTTCTAGGCTGAACAGTTGGACATTTGTCCTGTGTGCAACAGTGCGATCGTAACGAAGTTAGGGCATCTAAAATCTGGGGAGGCATGTTTGGCTCTCGGGGGGAACTCTTCGACCTGCAGACGCGTGGAAGAGGTCCGCCCGAGTCAGCAACATAGTTTGAGCATGTCACTTAGGCTTAAGCCCCGGGAGCCCTTGCGGGTGCTGTGGGGTCTCGTTGGACGCCTCGTGCTCCCGTAAGTGCCTGTGCCCACCCTTCTGCGATCCAAAAAGGCCAGTTCTACGGGGGGTTTAGGTCGAACTGTAAATGATCGCATAAATATATCGGAGAAAAGTGACGGTAAATAAAGGCCTAGACCTTAGTGACAAATTTTCGGGTAGAGGGTTCCGCATTTCAAAAAGAGCCCAAATTGGAGCTCACTGAGACATTATTTTTCGTCATTCCAATGAGAGAGGCGTAGAGATACACAAATCTAAGGAAGGGGGGTAAAATTTTCATCATATTTCTCAGGCTGATCGTTACAGTATCATTTGGGCCCAGGGACTGTATGAGGGAAAGGCGAGTCAGCCTTATTACCTGTGAGCAGGCTTAAGGGTTGACTCTCCCTCGGGGGACCTTCATACCACTAGATACGTGGGCCAACATAGGGGCCAGGCCGAACACCCTGGTTAACCCGCCGGCAGCCTGCTAAGCTAAGCGGTTCCCTTAGGTCATCGCATCGATCACCGGGGAGTCGTGGAAGCCGGGGTTGTCCGGGCACCACAATAGAGTAAACCGTGGTGCAGCTGGGATCCCTTAGGGCCAGAACTGGTCCTAGTACATAAATTAAGTGGGGGCCACGCCGTGAGAAGGCGTCAATAAATTTTCGGGACCACGGAGTTTCTCTTTTAAGCCAGAAGCTGCTAGACCTCTCGCATGTGTATATACCCATGTATGAAAGACCTATTTGTCGTTTGGGCAAGATTGACTGGTTTCGATAGGATGTGATTTGTATGATTTAAGTAACCTGATTGCTCTTGTTTTCATGTCTGGAAGTAATCTAAATACGCTAAGCTCGTACGGTCTAGGAGCACCATGGCCGTTTTGACTAGCTAAATTGGAATCTGGTCGCCCGGCACAATGCTCGTCTAGGGACGGATAATCCATGAGTCATAGGTGCTCCCGGACCGTATGAGTATTGGCCGGTGTAAGCTTAGAGAGACAATCTCAGATTATAACGTGAAATGAAAAGGAAAGTGGTGGCGTGAAGGGATACTCGGTTTGTGTTGGTTTGTTTTGGGTTTCGCCGGTATTAATGTATAGTGGCACGATGTCTGCATTTCAGGTACATCATTGACCGAATTGGATTACGTTTTAAGCTTAATATTTTGGCTTAGGTTATTGCCACGGTTCGTATTTGAACGTTGCAACTACGGACGGACCAACTGTACTTCTGCTACGTTGGCAACGAATAACTGGTAATAATTATCCTACCTCGCGGATATATTTGTCGCGGATTGACAACCACTTTGTCACTGCCAACGACCTTTCAAAACAGCTATCGTTTAATTGTCGAACTTGCTAACATCATTCGTTTTGGGCGATTTGTAACGATCCAATTTAGCGGCAGGCTTTGGATCTATTAACTGTCTCGGTCGCCAAGAACTGTAATTGACGTATTGTCATCGCCATTGCCTACCCGGACTGGAATAATAACGCGTGGCTGTTTGTTGGTAGAAGCGTCAATATCGGACATTGTCCCTCGACTATTTCGACGCTGCCAGCAAACGAGAGTGCCGCCTTAGAGAGCCACAGCCGTCACCTCGCCGCTCGTGCCCATCAAATCAACGCAAGCCCCGAGCCGTGGATCCACTGACCACCAACAATTTGTTGCCGGAGTATCGAAGACGTCCGTAGCCCAAGTGTAAATGGTCAGTATATAATATTGGACTCGTTTTGTATGATAGTTTTCGTTTGCTATAAAACAGTTTGTGTACGCCTTACTATTAGTGTTATGGAGTGTTCATGCATGGAGTGAATGAGAATAGTTCGGTCAATATTTGCACGTACCTTCGAGCTGAGTGGTACCCAGGCTTTAACAAATTTTTGGGGATCCGCCCTGGGTATTTAGTGCCCTGTAATTGATCACTGGTTATTTTAGCAAGCTACTAAATTAGGCAGGAAATTTGCTTAACGATTTATCTGCTACTGGCAGTCTTCTAAAAGTAAGGATTAAAGCTACCCAGTGAAGGTGGGACTCGATACTAGCTAGAAAACGGTTGCATCTAGTTAGAATATTTTCCCGGTAATCTGAGACATTTTGCCGCACTAAACTGAACAGCTAGAATACTTTGTGCACATACGGAGATTGGTGAGAACGCATAGGGTAACTAACGAGGAGCAAACTGCATGCTAGTAAGACCTAGCGAAGCGAAGCGAAAATTTCACACTATCAGCCACATACTCAAGGAATAGGCGCACAGGTACAGTGAAGTTTACTAACAGCAGAAATTCCGTAATAAAGTAAACACGTATAATTGATCATACACTTAACATCCGTGCTCGAGTCAGGTTTGAGCTACGGACGCCCTACAGCTCAAAACAATTAGGGATTATCATTAATTCGGGATTCAAAAATGTCATTGCCAGCGAGCGCAAATAGAACGCCGATTAGCGGCACGTCAACAACTAATGTAGGAGGTGGTACGACCACCACGGCTGGTAGTACAAATGGACCCAGCCCCACTGTACCAGGCGACCCATTAGTAGCAATCCTACAGCAGCTAATGGAACGGACGACCATAACGGCGCCAAGTATACACGTAGGTGACATCCCACAGTTTTCAGGAGCTGACGGACAAGACTTCGGGGCATGGCTAGCCACCTATGACAACCTGACGGACGCGAATGGATGGACATTAGAACAGAAACTTATCTGCTTCCCGACTGTATTAAGAGGAGAAGCGCTCAAAATATACGAAAGCTTCCCGGACTGCCAGAAACAAACATACGAAGCCCTTTGTTACAACATGGGTTTCATGTATTCCTCCTCGCAGCGCGACGAAGACGCATTAATCACGCTACGCATGCGAATACAGGGAGAACGAGAATCCGTCGCTACGTACGGACTGGACCTTCAAAACCTAGTGGACAAAGCATTCCCGGAGGTAGAAGTTGAACAACGTGACGCGCTACTACAGAAATTCTTGCGACAAGGGCTGAGGAAGGAGTTGAGGTCTAGTGTTATAGGGAAAACCTATCCATCTTTCAAACACATGATGGATAAGCTCAAGTACAAGGAGGACGCCATTATAGCGTCCCAAAAGGATATTATCGGAGTATCGGTTCGTAAAAGCAGCCGGTCTAAAACAGTCAACTACATGGACGCAGGGAGGTGAAAATAACCAGCTAGTAGACCAAATACGTGAGGAACTCGATGATAACAAGCGCACTACAGCCGGCAGCGATGCTACTATCGCACGGCTCATTGATTTACTAGACAAGCGTACCGAGCAACACCAATTAAATGCGATGATGCAGAATAACGGAGCACCGCAGATAGGCGCAAATGCAATTCCACCAGTAACGCCAGTAGGAAACCAATGCTTTCGCTGTGGTTATTTAGGGCATTTAGCTAGGGAATGCCCGTATTTCCGAATGGACATATATGATCCATTGCAAAACGAGTATACACGCTTAGCCACGCGCGCAGCGCCTAAGTACACGTACGGTGCACCACCACCACCCGCTATCGAATATGCTAGGCCGCCACCGCAGTACAATAATCGTCCTCGCTACCGAGTAGTTGAACCTAGAGGTGGAGCACGCTACTCGCGACGTGATGATTGGAATAACACAGCTAATCAGCGGGGATACACTGGTTATGGGCAGCAGGGATACTATCGCCCAGAGCCCGCAAATTACAACACGTACGGCAACGGTGGTCAGACCGAATATTATAATCGGTCCCGCGGACGCAGCGCAAATCAGTATAACCAACGAAACAACGGGTATAACCCAACATACGATCGACGCTATGCTGCACCACCTCAACCATTGTCGGCCGAAGCCGTGCCGTTTCGACCGCGCACGCCGAGTAACGGTTGGAATAACGCAAATCAGTTAGGAGCAGTGCCTCGAAATAGACCCGCGCAGGCACCAATACATAATAACGAACGAGTTGACCGCCGTGACGCCGGCGTAATGTCAGTGACCAAGGCAGTAGATCCTGAGCTAGCACACCGATTAGATGTCATGCGACATGAAATGTCCACGCTGGAAGAACGCGCAGGAGCTGGCTTAGGCACCCGTTCAGCACAAGTTAACTTGATGGTCACTGAAGAATCAATGCAAGAACAGAACAGCCCAAGTTTTGAAATTGAGCAAGAGTACCCAGATGAAATTGAACCAGAACTAAACCCATATCAAGTAAATTCACTGCAAACAAGTAGGGACACACCACGAAAATGGTCACAAGCGATCAGGTCGCGGGGTGGCATTGAACCAAGTCAAACATATGAAGAGGAAACACTTGCATACGGATAGTACAACTACGGTAAAGTACACAGCAATACTGAACCCACACGGCGCTCGGCTTTGTTGTTTCCAACCTCTGGCGCGCAGGGTGTGACCCGAGACCTTGTGAATACTGGTTGGCCAACCAACTTATTTGTATATCCCGATAGGAAGTCAGCGCGAGGAGAGGAAGAGAACCGAGATACCGAGCAGAGGAGTGAGAGGGGAGGAGGAACCCAGAACCTAATGGAACCAAAGGAGCCTAATGATCCTGATGTGCCGAGTGAGAAATATGGGAGGTGGCCGTTCGGACTTCGGGGGCCGATTAATAGGGCATCCGTGTCAAGCAATGACCCAACCGCTGGCACGTGTAACCCATCTCAGGCGGCTGCACGTCGGATGGAACTTAAGAACCTAGTGGATGGAGAACCTAATGGAATGGAACCTAGAGAGACGCCGTTCGGACTTCGGGGGCCGATTAATAGGGGTCGCGTGTCTGGTAATGGCTCTAACGCCGGCACGGTACAACCTGGGGAAGCGACTTTGTGTAGGCTTATTCAAAATTATATATGTGAAGCGGAACCAGAAGAACCTGCGGAGGAACTTGCGAACCTAATGGAACCTAATGGACTTGCGGATACTGAGAACCTAATGGAACCTAATGGATGGAATGGATTACCGAGGAACCGAGAACCTAAGGGACTAAATGAACTTAGCCTAGCGGATGCATCCAACTTAACTAAACTGACTTCCACCAATTTAGGGCGGCCGTGTGAGGCCCCTGTAGCTTTTCAACCGACCGGGGAAGACCGTAAAGGATACTGGTCAGGTGCGATGGAGACCTTCGGAACACGGGTCAGTCCGATTGTCCTAACTCCGTTCAAAATTCGAAAGCGCATATGTACCCCTAGTATCTTTAGAGGCCGGGGAAGACCGCTCGTGGACACTGGCCAGCTGCGAGGGAGGCGTCGGGAAGTGAGCTGTCCTGATTGCCCTAGCTCCGTTCAAAATTATAATTTATGTGTAGGATCAAATTCGAATAGAGTTCGGTCCCTAAGTGTAGGAGCCGTAGGACCCGGCCAGGTCGGGAACCGCGGTTATCGTTTGTCGTTGCATAGTAGCTCAAACCGGCAGGTGAATATGATTGAGATTGAGTCTGAGTCGGCTAGAACCGACAACACGGGAATGTGTGTAGAACCGGGGGTAGAAACTGTGCAGCATGTGAGTGAAACAGGTTTAGGGCTACATGGAGACAACGCCGAGCCGAGTGCCGAAAACACTACCAGTATAGAAGATCATGATAATAGAGCTAGCAGTTGTGAAGTTATGGAACCCAATGATATTAGAGTGGAACCGGATAACTCAATGAAGGATGATGTTGATAAGGAGGAACCAATGGTAACCAGTAAAAGCTCGAAGATTGTGATGATAGAACCTATGGTAAGTGACATAGCACGGAGAACAAATATAACGGAGAACCAACGATTGGAAAACGCTACAGAAATTGTAGCATGTCAGCTGAGCACAGCAGAAGCACACGAAATAGGGATCAGCTCGACCGGATCGCCGGTTGACTTGACTACGGTAATTGAACGAGCATTAAGATCACCTGAACCACTAAGGAATGCGAACACTTTTGGGCGAGTTGGCCTGGAAACCGCGATTAACAACACCGACACAGATTTGGTAGCATTTAAGTACAAATTAGATCAAAGGAATACTAGGATGCACAAACAACAGATATTAGATATCATATTGAGGAAATTGTACGCACTAGACAACACCAGTGAATTAGTGGAGCCCCTAAACTTGCAGGGATTTCCAGATGAGGAACGACTGGTGTTGCTGGGACCGGATTCAGAATTTGTACCAGCAGCTAAACCAGAATGTCACGGAAAGTTTCCCCATTACATTCTCGCACTGCCTAAGCTACGTTTCGGGGAAGATCGAATGCCAGTGAGAACATTATTTTATCGGAGGGTCATAGCTGTGTCGGAGCGGATATGTCATGCCCACCAGTTGCTCAGGGCCCGAGTGGCTGGAACGGCCCGAATCGACCGACGGCGGGACGCTGCCGTTTTGTCAGGGCTGTTAGGGTTCGCATCTCCGTTCCTGCACACTATGCCTGGGATACACGTTAGCAGTTGCATGTTAAAACACCTTGAAGGACTTTTGGAGATCGTTGCCCGAGTAATCAGCGCAATGAGCATCACGCAGGCAATCACAGAGGTGTACCGATCTCAGATTCCTATTCTTCAAACATGCATCATGTGCGAGGAAAGACACAATATAAATTTCATGCCTAGAGAAGAATGTGCATTTATCACCTATCACGGCGAATGGGATTACACCGGGAACCTGTCCGCCGATTATGGAACCATAAGGAGAGATGGGACAGTAACCATTCGGCCAAGTAGCACACAGGGATTACACACGGCATACGAACTCATAGCATATAGGGAAGCCAACTTAGAGTTCCTAGAGACTATAATAAGCGCACCGTACCTATTAGACCACTTAGTTACGGAATTTGACGAAACCGGACCCAAAGTTCCGGTGCAGTCAATACATCATCTCGTGTACGCTATAATGGCTAACGCCCTTTTCATTGACATGGCTAGTAAACCAAAGCGCGAAGAACTATTGTACTTACGACTATTATGGTTGCGCAAGCCCGCTCAAAACATTTGGCAAAACGACCCAACGGAAGACATGGACTTAATTCCAGACATGGACCATGACGCGGACGTAACATTCATCGACGAAGAGGAACTTGAAAGTGAGTTGAGTGCAGTACTCAGTGACGCCAGCGATGACGAAGTTGACATGCCAGCAATTGACTCACTCGACCCCGACGATCTCATCTCCGACCTGAGGTTCTCTGTGGACACTGAGGAAGCCAGCAATGGACATGACAATGCCGACAATGGGAGTGGCCGGGTATTACCGACCGGGTCCTCTCCAAACATGCTAGGACAAGGTGTAAAAGCTGCGGTCGGATTGCTAACCACAGGAACTAAATTAATGGGACTACTAATAGTGTTACTAATCCTCCATCAACTCGGGCAAACTCACGCCATTGCTACACCATTTTCGGACCAGGTCGCACGCTTAGGAGCTATGGTAAATCAACAAGTGGGCACGTTAATCGAACCGCAAGGCTTAGTAATAACCACTTCGCAATCTACCTTTTTACCAATAATTTTACGGCTATCCTTAGATGGACTACAACCCAGCAGGCAAGCCACTGGTATGGCGTGGTGTGTATACACTCCTCGGGGTAAACCATGTTTGGGGAATTGCTGTCCCAACCCAAATTGTA
The DNA here is from genome assembly GCA_030248225.1 of Trileptium ribeirensis. Taxonomy (NCBI): domain Eukaryota; kingdom Metazoa; phylum Nematoda; class Enoplea; order Enoplida; family Thoracostomopsidae; genus Trileptium; species Trileptium ribeirensis. The sequence continues at coordinate 56,622 of JASANE010030317.1, read as the reverse complement.
CTACCATGCCGGATTTACAACAGAAAATACAGGAATTAGAAAGAGAGTTAAGGAGCACCTATCAAGGTGTATTGGACACTAGTTACTACATGGCTCTGATGCGCGAATATTGCGAAGCGAACTCTCATCTTTGTGAGGAACCTAAGATTAGAAAGAAACGATTTCTCGCTGCATTAGCTGGAGCCGCAGGCGTAGTAACAGGATTTCTAGGTGTAGGTGTAGCGTTCACCAACGCTGTACACCTTAAGGACTTAAATAAACAAGTGCTCGCACTATCTAAGGAAATGAGAAACACTTACAATGTAGCCTATGGTAATTCGCGAGCGATCATGAAATTAACGCACGCCAATGAGGAGTTATACTCATTTTTACATCATGAGATGCAGGAAGTAGTCACTATGATCGACCAGGTCAGGTGCCAAGAGCAACGCTATGTAACTGAGGTCCACCGCGAACTGGTTAACCACATGTTTCGCACCAGCCTTAGATCTTCGGTTGACGCTGTCATGGAAGCCATGATGAGCGGTCAATTATCCCCTAAGGTAGTAGACGCATCCACGCTCAAGAACTTATTCCAAAAGAACTCGCAGATAGCGCAGACCATTTTAATACGCGAACCTGCACTGGCATACCAATTTGGGCAAATCTATCCGGTGCACATCGATCTAGGCTCATTTAAATTTGCTTTCATACTGCGGGTCCCATTAGTCACGTCGGACGATGTCCGACCCTACTTTCGCATATATAACGTCGGCTGGAACGTCCCAGAACGCAGCGCTCACATGAAATTACCACTACCTGATTACGCTACACAGGATAGAACGAGCGAATGGGAACCGTTCGCGCGGTAACCTTAGATACCTCTGCCCGCACACGAGCATCGACAGAAGAACGAGGAAAGGCACTTGTTGGACGGGCCACTCAACGGAAACAAATCACACCAGCACGAAGAGGTTCGACCATCCAGTCTGGTACTACTGACCAGCCAGGACCATCCACGGTAACCATCACTGAGCTGGTACATCCCACTACTGCTGTTACTACCTCCTCAGGAATAATACGCGTTAGTACGACTCATGCGACGGTCTCAACCAGACACTTACTACATCGCCAGGCCAGGAACCGGGTCTTTAGGCCATACGGCGCAGCATCAGACGAAGAGGTAGGAGACGCCCTACGCAGACATAGACGCGTAACTTTCCAGGAACCTGGGACGACCATCACTGAAGCAGCAGGGACCTCAACTAGGCTAGCCTCTACGACACGCACACAATCCACCACTGTCACCACTTCAATGACAAGTGCACCAACACCAACCCCGCGACAACTCTTAATGGAAGGACGCTCGCCAGGCGGAACGCAGCCACCAACCACATTTCCACGATATCCTTCTAGCCAGGAACTACTCCCTGCAGCTCGGCGACGACGAACACCCCGACCGCCACCCCATGAAGAGTCTGACTCGGACGACCCTGACCCACGAGTGAACTAATCCTAATCATACTCGCACGTACCTCAACACAAGTAAACACGACAGGCCAACAAAAGGGGGGTAGAACAGGGAATCAGCAACACATTCACAGGTAATCAAGACTATCCTTACACTCAGGCTTATTTCGATATACACATTATAGATGCGACGAAGCTACATCACCAACGACATCCGAAGGTCGCTGATACCGAAAGTCGTGCCGCACGTTTCGATGGCTTGTGGCGGCGGCGTCTACCCGACGGTACCCATCTACCGTATTCAACGGGGGCCGCTCGTGCAAATCTTTGCCACTAAAGGCACCTGTCGGCCCTTGCTCGCCAACGAAACCACCACAATCGACACATTCGAGCACAACGGGCGGCGCCTGTCCAGCGCGTCCGAACATTTTCACCTCAGCATCTTGGAGCTGCTGGGCTTTGATAACGCCGGAAAAGAACTGGCTAAAGCGGACATCAGCCCAATGGAGCTGCAACTCCGCAGCATTGCCTTACTTCGTCGGCTGCCGCTCAAAAGGCGTCATATGCTCCAAGCCTATTACCCTCACATCATGCGACCGATTCTACTGGCTAAGTTCGCCATGATCGAATGTGCGGAAGAACTGGAAGCCACCGGCGATCGAATTTTGCTCAGCGCCACTTTTGATGACTTCTGGGGAACCGGCACGACCCACATCCAGTGTTGTTGTGACCGCACATTCCATAACGTGACGGATCGTCTGCTCGAAGAAATCCGAGCATATCATCGGTACGACCTCGTGCGATGGTCCCAGGTCATAATCGTAGGCGACGAACAGGCGTTGCCGCTACTTAACATCGCCGATCAGCATAATTGGCTGGTATTCGCTTGGCCGCGTATGGCGATGGCCGACCTGGTCCAATGGGCCAATGCCTTCGTTACGCCACAGACGGACTGCGTAATTGTCCTCGGCGGCTATGGCAAACTGTGGCAGGCCGACCGCAAGGTCTATTCGCCCAGTGCGTTCACCAAGCGCATTAAGCGGAAACTAGAAGTGCTCGAACGGCGCCTCCGCGAAAACGCGGCCGTCTATATCGCTCCGGCGCCACCACAGTGGAATGCTACGAATTACACCAGCGAGGCGTGGGCGACGGAGCTGCGCATGCGGAAACTGAGTCTCACCGAGCAACACCAGGCCCTGCGGAACGTCATCATGCCCACATGGTCGGTATCATTAATGACACCCGAAGCCTGGGATACGGTCGGACCGTTCAACCGGGGTGAGGATCGCCAACGGTGGACCGAGCCAGTAGTGGCGCCCGCCTATCATCAAGAACTGGTCAATTGGGTGGGCCACTACGTTCGTTGCACGGGACTTTTTCGCCTTGGCGAACAACGAAGAGGTAACGAAGAAGAATAGGACTTGCTAAGGAACTTGTTCGCACAAAAGTACCTCCAGCAAAAGGAATGAGGCAATTAGTAGGGGATTATTAAACATCCTAGAGCAATAGAACACGCAACCCTTTAGGGCATAAGGTTTTCCGTCTGCGGACGCGCGCGAGAAATCAAGAGCAGAGGTAGAGATCACGCAGCTATTGTATCAAATTGCATAAGTTTCAAAGCACAAACTGACTATTGCGAAAAGGGACGAAACCTATAAAGGTTATATTATTACAGATGGACAACAGCGTTCGGCAACGCGATGAGAACAACAAGGACGACTGCAGCGTTCGGCGACGCAGCGACAGTCAAGTGGACAACGGCGTTAGGCGGCACAATGACAACGACACCAGACGGTCTGAAGGCGGTCCAGCCCGACGGTTATCAACAACCGGGCCATACGCCCCGCCCGAGGCCACTACGTACCGCCTGCCTATCATTCCAACGTACTATGTCGACCTGACGAAGCCGTACGTTCCTTTCCTGTCCCACGGCACCGAGTGGCCGGAGCTCTCCAACATGCACGAGGCTCCGACCCCCTTCCATCGTGACGGCACGACGGCCCCAACCGTCGAACAACATTACCAGGTAAGGGTGCTGCTCGTACTTGGCCTGATGGAAGCGGCCAAAGAACTCATGGACATGGTCGGCACGCCGCAGCAAATAAAGGCGAGAGCACGGGCACTGAAAGACGAGCTAGTCGATAATATTACAAGTGCCCGGCTCAAACCCTTGCTGGAACATATAATGCGGCCGATACTACTTCGTGAATTCAGCATTCCCAGCTACGCGCAGATCCTTCAGCTAACGGGCAACCGACCGCTCCTGGAGGTGACTACCGATACCTTCTGGGGCGTCGGACGGACAATCCAACAACTGCGGCAGGGCGAACAACCCAGACACTGCCACAACGTCATGGGACGGCTCTTGGAGGAGGTGCGGGAATACCTCACCTCCGGATACGCCTGCTGGCCACACGTCATCATTATGGGCGACGCGCTTCCGCTGCTGCTACTGGAGATGGCCAATGACAATAAATGGCTGGTCTGCGCATGGCCTGGCACCACGCTAATCCGCATGATCCAGCTTGCCAGCGCCGTCTTAACGCCACTGACTAAATGCGTTATCTTGCTTGGAGGCTACCAATACATCTACCGGAAGGCGCAACTGGAGTAGCTCCATGCGACCAACCCAAACGCAGCCTTCAAGAAGATCAAACGCCATCTGGGAATGTTATCTCGGCGAGTACCAGCGCGCACGCCCGTGATTGTCGCACCGCCGATACCCCGATGGGCCGCGACTAACCAAGACGCAATGTCTTGGACGGTCGAATTCAAACGAATAGTCGCTAACCATCGGCAACAACACGACGCATTCCACAACGTCTATTTCCCAAACTGGCCAGTCGCCTTCAACGCCGCTGACGCCTGGGAACGAGACGAACCGCATATGGAATGGCAGGAGCGCCCACAGTTCGAGGAACCCATGGTTTCCAGGTACTGCTTGCGCAACTTGCGGGAGTGGGTCGGCCAGTTGGTGCGCGATGCCGAACTTGGACGCTTAACGCGGTAGGCAAGTATAATAAGAGACATAAAACGTGGACCATCAAGGAATTAGGAGTGAGCGTGCGAATAGTTAGACAAACCTAGGTGAAAGATAAGGACGACTAAAATAAGTAGGGCGAGAAACGGCGAGCCGCGTCCAACATAAATAAAGCGGGGCGAGTAACCAGTATGACCGCGCGGAACAAAACTGGATAGTGCACAAATACAAGTTGCCAACCTGCGCATCGCGAACGAAACAAATCATTTCTAAAGGACCTAATAATAGGAAAGCTTGTTACTCAAATTAGAACAAATTATGACCTAAGTGCAAACGGTAAGAAAATAACAAACTAAGTATCTCGAGTGATAATAGTTAGTCCCAAACCAACCTGAGTGTGACAACATTCATACCAACATTAGAGCGATTCAAGCAAAACAACCAATTACTAATTATTTGATGAGCGTGTCAAAATTTCAAATAACGGGAACTTCTGGGAATAGGCACCCCGGCGGCCGGACCATTTCCTGGGAGTTACCCGAAAACAAATAAGGGGCCTGTTTTAAAACCCACCACCAATGTGGAGGTACGTTCTGTATATAAATGAAACGTTATTGTGTATGCATATCTCATGTTGCCTTATATGTGGAAGAATGAGCGAAAGTGACTTGGCAAATAATACGTTCCAGAAACATTTTTAAGACTCACATCATAACAAATTATCCTAAAATATTATAGACCATAAGGGAAAACTCCCAAAATTACCGAAAATAAAGGGAGAAGGGACGCGGTTTTGGTGATAACCAAACAAATTAATCGTCCTTCTACCCTCGATTTAGTAAATTTCAACAAATCTTTGGGAAATTTTTGGAAAATTTTCAAAATTTAGTGCAATTTTAAGCCCAAACGGGCTGAATTTTACAAATTTCACGCCCAAACGGGCCAATTTTTCGAATTTCATACTAATTTTACTTAATTGAAATCAAGGGCTGTACATCACACGGAACTAATCATACAAAATTTTCACTTTCTACTCATATCTCGACAAATTTAACTTACTACCATAAGTAAGGAGTCTATAAAATCCAAAAAATCTTAAGCGATGTAACAGCCCGAGTTTTTACGTGGAATCTTAAACATTCAAAATCCGGCCAGAAGGGCCTCAAATTTGGGGAATAAAGGGCGATCGGATACCGGTGGAGCGTTATCCACGAATTCATTGATATGTCATCGATAATTGTGTTGAATAAAGTAAGGTATTGTATTGTGTGCTATAAATGTACAATCACGCTCCACCAGCCCGAGGTGCGCGGGGTGATTACGCACCTAAAATTGGATCAGGTGGTTACTATGGAGGTATCCGATCGATCCCAGCATCGATATCAACTTATAAATAATAATGTTATGCTATTGTACGATTGATTTGTGTTAGAATGTGGGACGGATGCGTAGTCGAATCGGCCGGGGACAAGGGGGAGAGATTTCGTGTTTTATCACAATCCGACTTAACGAATTTTGCTAACTAGGCGCCCCAAGGTCGATTCTGGTGCGCATCCTTACCTAAAATATATAATCTGTATTCGTATTACTGAGATGAAGATGGAAATTGTGTGCAACCCTGTGTGTCAGGATGGACCGAGCTAAAGTGCAGGATCTTTATCAAATCTCAAAGGGGGAATTTTATTTTAATCCGGATCTCGGGGATCTGTCCCGACACGCAGGGAAGGGGAGTATGTATAATGTACTAGGACCAGTTCTGGCCCTAAGGCATCCCAGCTGCACCACCCTAGGATTCCACTGTGGTGCCCGGACAACCCCGGCTTACACAATTCCCCGGTGGACTCTGGTCAGACCGAAAGGAACCGCTTAGCTTAGTAGGCCGCCGGCGGGTTTACCAGGGTGTTCGGCCTGGCCCCTATATTGGCCCACGTGTCCAATGGTATGGAGGTCCCCCTGAGGGAGGGTCATCCTCTAAGCCTGCTCACAGGTAATAGGGCGGACCCGTCCTTCCCTCATTTCCGGTTATCGAATCCTATGCCTTATGCCAGGGCCGAGATTTCCTAACGGCGGAACCCATTTTGTAAAGATTTTGTTTGATCCTAGTTTGATGCAAGTCCCAGCTGATTAGTCCTTATCAGTCTACGGTATTTGAGGATTATATTGAAGGTGGGGAAATATTTGCCTTGATACACTTAGGAACCTATACACCGAAACGAGTCATTTACGGAGCGAGCTGGGATGCGGGCGCCAGCGGGGTTAGCTGGAGCGTTTAAAATTTAGACTGACTACAGGGGTGAAATTGCGTATGCTTTGAATGGGGCCTTGATATAACCAGAAGAAACGTTGGGTCAGACAGTGTTCAACATACCTTAGAGGGACCTACGTTTTCGCGCAACTGGGGGTACCTGGTCAAGACCAAGCTATTTCGCCTACAAAAATGCACACGTCAGATATTTATTTTGGGGCGCTCCCTCTTTTGATAACATAATTATTCAACACACAAAGAAATTTTGAAAGCATCACTATTATAATGTTACTACAACGCGCCCCCCCCAACGCTACTTAAGTTTTGATTTACGAGGAATTCTTCGCACCCTATGATATTACCCTTCCGTTTTTTTCGAAAGAACATTGCCTACCCTCAAAAACGAGGTTTCCTAGAACATGGGCACCGTTCTTGGCTCAGCCGGTCCCGAAGCTAATCTAAGAATTACTGTGAGTTGCTGTCTGTTAACGAGTGCCGGCTTAAATGGGGATGACGAAATGATGCCCGGTGAGCCAGCTCTTTTAGAAACGCGGAACCCTTCACCCCAAAGTTTACTATCTGAGCCTTAAGCTTTATGGTGCTCCTCGTTAGGAAGCACCTACTTAGCTATATCTCCTGACTGCTCTCCCACTAATTTCTCTGTCAGACGCCCCTCGGAAAGTTTCCTATGAACTTTTTCTACTCGACTCTGTTCGACTTAACTAATAAGGGGCGGCCCAGCACTTGTGGGAGCGCGGGGCATCCGTTGGACGCCGCAGCACCCACAAGGGTTGCCCTTTAGTGCTTAGGCCTACGCGAGAAAAATTTTCGAAAGCTTCTTATGTGAAACACCTGGGCGGGCACCTTCCACGCGTCCGCTGTGTGAAGGGCCCATCCAAGTTAGTCCCGAATGCGGTGCGCTCGCTGATCCTACGAAAGTTTGTAACACTGAAAACTCTTCCTCTAGTTGAGCAAGCCTTTACAAACAATCGACTTCTTAAGAGAAACTTGAGACAGTCCTAAATACGTCCACCGAGCGCTGCCAATTACCACCCGGCGGACGGGGAACCAGTCGAGTACACCTGTATCCCTCTCCCCTTCTTTCCACAATTTTGACCCCATTTTTACTCGCTTCGGTCCAAACTCGGCCCCCTCTTCTCTCCAACGCGGGCGCAGCACTTACGGGAGCGCGAGACATCCGATGTACGCCACAGCACCCGCAAGGGCTGCCCCTGGTCCTAAGCTTGAACACAGACAACTTGAAAACATCGGAAAGCCCCAGGCGGGACTCTTCCGCACGGCTGCATGCCGAAGAGCCCACCCGGGCGAAAACTCAGAAAAGAGCTAAAGACAACAAGCGAAAAGCGTAAATTTGGCGACAACCGCCAAAACCGACTTAATTTTAAAGACTCAAACTCGATTGGTCCCGATGATAAAGTGAGTTGTCTCCTTTTATACCCTGTACCCCCACGAGCCTCTAAACCCGCCAATGCAATACCAACTTCGACAATTTGAAACTTTAAATCGGGAAATCGTAGGCGAATCACAAATATAAACGTACAGTTTAAATCAGGCAACCGTAAGCGAGCCACAACTATGTATATATAGATGTACTATGTGCCAGAAGACGGAACATAATAAGCGACAACAAATACCGACAATGGTTTCCTCTGTGCAAAACAACTTAGCGTAAACACCAAAGAAACGACGCCGCTAAACATATTGCAAGCCGGACAGTGGCCGAAACGTAAACAACTAAGCCTCGCCCTGGTCGAGGCGAGGAAATTTTAAAGCAGAAATATAACAGCGCTCGGAGTGCTGTTTTCTCACAGGGATATCGGCACATTCTTGCCGATATCTCGAGATCTAGGAACAGTAGGCGGCCAGGGGCAGTACCAGAATCATGCCCTGGCAGGCCGGCTACTGACGAGAATTTAATATTTAATGTATCTCCCACGAGAGGCCCGCTAGAGGCCGTTTTAGCTGCATAGAACCCCAAAATTTTGAAGTTAAGTTCGGGTTTAGGGGATCCTGAGCGGACCCGTTGGGGTGGGCGGCCCCGGTTTTCGACCAAACAGTTAGGGGAGAACCCGATAAGTGTCCCGGGCCCCAAAAATCGTGGAGTTTAGATTATTTTGGGTGTCCTTTTAGGCTTAGAAAATTGGAGGGTTAAGCGCCTGTTTGGGGATCCGTAAGTATTTAGGGGATCCAAATTTTTAGACCCGCCGGGGCAATTTGACACCCCAGCAGTGTCCTTAAGAGGGTTCAGTCACCCCCGTTCCCATGAGTTTAGTAGTAAACCCAAAAATTGAGTTTTTGTGTTGCACCCCAAAAATAGTGTCTTAGAAAATTTTTGTCTGATTTGATTCGGCCCGCCTTTAAGAAATTCCCTGGATTTGTCCTGGTATCCCTCGACTCCATAAGATATACATATTTATCTACACATCGAGTATACGTGACACTCCTTAAAATGCACAGCAGATATGCTTAACGGTAATGATGCGGCGTGTGCGCTGGGATCGGCCCAGGGTGACCAGTTTTCTTATAACGCCAAAAATTCCCGATAAAATCGGTTGGTCCCCGGCCTCTCCGATCGCACACCCATACTTAGCGCAAATACAACATCATATATAATACAATGCACAAGCAATTTATATGCGTAGTACGACATTGATTTGTTTCACGAGGATCGACCGGACACCCCTAATAGTGATCCTTTCTTTCATATTTGGTGCCAAAATCATCCCGGACACCTGCGGGCGATGGAGTGTGACCTTACGAGTAGAATACAAATGAAATACAATGATTTATTTTTATTAATCAGTACAACATTACATAGTTATAACAATTCAGATGGAGGCCACACTCCACCGGTATCCGGTCGTCCATTCCCTCCTTTTTTACGATTTTTTGTGTTCTCAAACATCCTACCATTTTCATAAAAATTGGGCTGTTACATCTCTTAAAATTTTTTGGATTTATTAGACTCCTTACTTAGGGTAAGAGTGTAAATCAAAATAGAAAATGAGTTTGTGTGAAATTTCACCGTTAAATCCGCAGATGCACAGCCCGTTATTCGATTTAGCCTTGAAAATTTTGAAGATTATTATGAATTTCACGTAAAATTTCCAAATGTTTTAAAAATTACGTATGAAAATTTGAGAAAATTTTCAGAAAATTTGGAGAAAAATTTGCCAGATTTCCAGAATTTGCGTAAAATTTGATAAAATGTGGTAAAATCTGATAAGTTTCAGTAAGATTGTATAAATTCCCGTAAAAGGTTGTAAATTTCAGGGCAGAAGGGCGACTTGATGTTATCTAATACGCAAGAAAACGTCGCTCCTTCTCCCTTATTTTTCGGAAATTTTCGAAGTTTTCCCTTATGGGCTAAACTATTAAAATGAGGTCTGAATTTCTGTGAAATTTTATCTTCTTACGTGATTTCGCATGATTTTCCTCATACATATGTATATTCTTCTTGATGCAAGTTATGGTCTCACTTCATATAATGACAAAATTTTATCTTCTTACGTGATTTCGCATGATTTTCCTCATACATATGTATATTCTTCTTGATGCAAGTTATGGTCTCACTTCATATAATGACAAAATTATCTTTATATAATTATTGGCACGTACCTCCAAGGGGTTGATTGGGTTGGTTACTCCCAGGAAAGGGTCCGGACTGCCAGGGTGCCTGACCCAGGAGCTCCCAGTAAAATCGTAAAAAGAGAAATTTCGTATTTCATGGGTTTCAGTACTAGGTTAGCTTAGTTTGGGTAAGCTCATTTTAGCAGTGCTTCCGATTTATCTCGCTTCGAACAATGTTTCCTAAGAAATTTCCATCGCTTCGTTCCGCGCGCTTTCGCTGCCGCTAGCTGCCACTAGACTTAGTTGAAACTCCTTCGTAATTTTCGGTTAGCCCTCGCGTTAACCTATCCTCTTGCAGTGCCATCCTCGCTTTATTTTCGCGCGTTTAGTGTAGCCCTCAATGTGTTAAGCGTCTTAGCTCGGCATCCCTAACTAAACGGCTCACCCACTCATGCAAGTTCCGCCGGCAATACTGCGACACCATCGGCTCGTCAAATTGTGGTCTTTCTTGCCATTCCATGTATGGCTCGTCCCGTTCCCACGCGTCTGCACTGTGGAACGCGACCGGCCAGGAGGGCATATACACGTTGTGGAAGGTGTCGTGCTGCCGTCGGTGGTTAGCCATTAGTTGTTTGAGCTCGGCCGTCCAAGACAAAGCGTCCTGATTAGTGGCAGCCCATCGGGGTGCCGGTGGCACTATAACGATGGCGGTGGTAGGTGCGACTCGGCGGGGGAGGCCACACTCCACCGGTATCCGGTCGTCCATTCCCTCCTTTTTTACGATTTTTTGTGTTCTCAAACATCCTACCATTTTCATAAAAATTGGGCTGTTACATAATATGTACGTGTATATATTTTAGGGGATGTTTTGAATACGTCAGAAAAGCGATGAACTTGACCTTATATAGCAAAAGTTTCATTTTAAAGGGGTATATGAATTTTGAAATTTGGGGGTTTTTAGGTGAGCCAAACCAAAAGCGGGATATAAAATCTTCATTAGGAACCTATAAGGCTTCAAAATTGTTCCCTCGGGTGAACTTACTCTCCACCCGTAAATACTTATGGACTCCCAACCCCGCGTTTAAACTCTCAAACTTTCGGGCCCTAAATCACCACATCCTAAACCAAAAGTTCCCGATTTTTCAAGCCCTGTGCCTCAACTGGGCCCTATACTAACCATTTCACTGAAAACCGGGGCCACCCGCCCCAACGGAACTTCACGGGACTTCCACAACTTAGTCGGGACCGAAATTTTCCTATCGTGCACGCATTTAACTGCCTGGGACAGGCCACCTAAGGGAACTACATTAAAGTAGGGGTGCTCATAAGCAGGCGACCAGCCAGGGCATGGATATGATCCCTCCCCGGCCGCCTGCTCCTTTTCGTTCCTGAAATATAAAGAAAAAACAACAAAAAACTTTAACGATTTTCAGCGCCTAAAACGCTTTTATATGTAGGCATTGTCGAAAACCTCGCGCCGACCAGCGCGAGGTTTAGTTGTTTTCGTCTTTTCTGTCCTGGGCTTAAAAGTGTCTCGTTAAGGGCCATTAATATTCTTGCTTTTATCATCGTCGGCGACTGGTCAATAGCATATGCTGCACTGAGTTAAGTTGACCATCGGCAACCGCCAGATATTGTTTTAAACTATGGGGCTTAGTTCGCTGACACGTTTATTTTGTACATTGTGTTTATCGTTTACGTGTAGTCGCCGTGTGTGTAGATATTGCCAGAGTGCGGCATTGGAATTGTAAATGGACATTCATTAGCCGTAGTTTTCTTGTTAGCATTATAGCTCTTGGCCAAATTATAAAATTTTACAGTGTCGAGAACTAGGGACAGAATGCGGGGTATAAAAGAGACTGCCCGATTCCCCGATCGGGACCAGTCGACTTTTCTCTTGTAGGTTTTGGCGGTTGTCGCCAGTTTTAAAATTTCGTTCTTATTAGGGCTTCCTGTTTTTTCTTTTCTGCTTGCTTTTCGGTATACTAGGGGTGGTTTCTCGCCGTGCCCAAATGGTGGGAAGCCTCCCCTGGTTCTGATACTTGGTTTGATTTTAATAAGGGCCGCCCTTGCGGGCGTTGGAGCGTCGGAAGGATGCCCCGCGCGCCCGTAAGGGACCGGGCCCCGTTAAAATTTGCAAAATTGTGCCAAATCGCTTAAGAACTAATGTTCAGGAGTATTTCGACTGGTTCCCCGCTCCTCGGACATATTTATTCTTTCACAGGTCCGGGAGTGGTCAACATTTTATTCTCAAATAACCGCTAGGAAAAATTGACAACCCGAGGACAAATCGGAGTGACTCAAACTTTTGTGCGGAGGTGAACGTCGGGGAGCAGAATTCCAGGTAGCGATCAAAATTTCAATCCGGAGCGATCAAAATTTCAATCCGGAGCGATCAAAATTAAGAGTTCTACTTTAGGGCAAGAAAGGAGAGGTAATCAATAGTTGTTTCAAAAGTTCAGCCAAAAAATTGTGAGGACGTGGCCGTTTGCAGCTGCGGGTGACACGGGTTGTCCCCTGTTTGTTCGAAATCGAGTCTCAGCGTCGAATCCTCATTCGTTCGCTGTTTCTTTTGCTTCTGGTTAGATTCGGATGCAAACGACTGCGGGCTCTACCGTGACAAAGTTTTACAAGAGACACTCGCTGAGCAGAGAACGAAACAGAGACTGGAGCCCGCTGCGGACTAAAAGGTGAAAATAAGCCTGGGTGGAACGTGGGTTTTCTAACCGTGCAACTACGGGGAAAATTCAGGTCGCCACCCACTCCCGGAGCCCTCTGGGAGCGAATTTCAACTTGTTCGGATCGTTCGCGGGCCGCTCCAGCCTCTGTCGCGCACGCATAGAAGTTATGGACTATCAGCCCGGTTTTCGTTGAGAATGTCGGTACATAGGGAGCAAAGTTTATAGTGGTTCGTTGGGCAAGCAGTATTTGAAATAGAATGACGCGATGTCGGAATGTCCCCGGGGGATCATCTACATTCTCAGAAAGTAGTGTGCTTAAATCAATCGACTTTTGTCTGAGGATACCGTTTTCAAATTGAGGTATAATATTCTTATCGGGGTATCTTGCAGGGTACCCGAACTTAAATTGTTTATTTGATAAATGGTGTAAATGAACTGTCGTACGCCCTTATTGGGCGAATTTCATAAAGTGTGCTAAATATAAAACAAAGGATTCAGGAGTAAATCAATCGAATCGCGTGTTGTTTTTAAAGCAGTTAGGAGTCTTGTTTAAATTTCTGCCCCCAGTAGAAACTCAGAGCTGGCTTGCAACAGAAACCTCTCAGGATTTTTGAACCAGAGTCAGCCTTGTGTCACTGCGAGCAAGCCATCCACCCCACGCCCCGTCGAGTTAATTCGCTAACAAGCTCACCCGCTTCTCCGTTTTTAGGCCCGAGCAAGCACCCCCTTTGCACCCCGCATTCTGTCCATGTTTTGCTCCAACCGCCTGGAACGACCCCGCTGCGAATGCTCCCACAGTAATTGTTGCCTTGCGTAACCCACCTTACAATAGATAACACTAGTGATCATAGGTGAAACATCCAAGGGACTGGGGCCCTCGCCTCAGTGCCCTGCGTTATCATAGGTAATTAAAATTTAGGGAACATACCCCGACTAAGACTTTTAGGAGTGTCGCGTGCTTGTAGTCTAGGCCCTAGCACAGTTGTGCAACGCTCTAAGATTAGAAACGGGACGATAGTGCATAGGGACACACCAACGAGGAATCTCGCTAGAACCAGAGAACCCCGCTTAGGGGATTAAGAGGATAATGAGGGAAAGGCAAGTCAGCCTTATTACCTGTGAGCAGGCTTAAGGGTTGACTCTCCCTCGAGGGACCTTCATACTACTAGATACGTGGGCCAACATAGGGGCCAGGCCGAACACCCTGGTTAACCCGCCGGCAGCCTGCTAAGCTAAGCGGTTCCCTTAGGTCATCGCATCGATCACCGGGGAGTCGTGGAAGCCGGGGTTGTCCGGGCACCACAATAGAGTAAACCGTGGTGCGGCTGGGATCCCTTAGGGCCAGAACTGGTCCTAGTACACAATGGACGAACAGACTTGAAGCTCTCATTCTGCTCCAAATTCATCATCGCGACACACCGGCAGTGGACGCCGTTATCGATCGTTTTGCCACAGCAGCAGCCCGTCTTGACTTTATTTTGTAGCGTAATTAGGAAGAACGGTCATGTTCTGAACTTAAAGTTTCGATATATGACTGATGTTTTTCATTAAGCCTTTTGCAACTCAAGCTTTCTTGAAAATTATTCGAAAAAATAAGGTGCAGTTTTGGTACCAAAATTTGCCAGTAGCCATTATATTATGATCACGCTCCGTGACGAATGGTCAATAAGTCAGTATTCTGTGCAAAATCTCAGCCTTTACTGTACCCTAGAAATACATCGTTTCAGTTCGCTTAGTTCTATCCGCGTATTTCTAGTTACAGAGAGTTATGATGTAAACAAGAAGCACAGAGTGCCGCGACTGTGATTAATGCCCAGGGTAAATGATGTCAAATGAAAATTTACAGGACCCCCAATCAAAATTCCTGGCTACGCCACTGCTTTGGCTGGAAGTATAAAGTAGACTGGAGACAAGGGTGAAAAAAGTTTAACAAAGCAAAACTAAGAATCTAGGTATATGTATAACGTTTTCGTTGAGCATCGATTACTCTTTTCTTTTGGAGAATAAGATGAGGATTTTTTTCCACATAACTCTACTACGAAATAGTTAACTCGTTTAATGGAGATAGCAATAAATATATATCTTCAACAATAAATTTATAACAATACACAATAATTTAAATGGCAGGAAAATAAAGCAAATCAAACGCACTAAAATAAATATAAAGTAGTTGCAACTGGAGGAACGACGTATATTTTGAGACCTGTCGATCCTAATTATTAATCTCATTATACTATGTCTCATTATATTAGGTGAGCCATGTACGCATCCTGATTTTGATATAAATTTCCAGGTTTGCCCAAACGCTAATCATTTAAAAATAATAACTTTCACTTTGGCTTGTTCAAGACATCGTTGAACCCATAGAGCAGGCTTATTGTTCAATGATTTACAAAATCCGTACATCAAGAATGTAAGTCAAATTGATTCAGTCAGTGACGTGGGTAAAAATGGATTAACCTTTGAAATTGCTTCGAAGAACATTTAGGCTGGTATAACACGCAATACCGTGCCTGAATATCAAAAACTCGCCTACAGTTTTCCAAATGATTACATGAGACCTGGGTGCACTTTAGAGTTGTTTGTGTCATTTACAACCCAGGAATGATGCCTTAAATAAGTACAGAAAACGCTGTTACGGAAAATGAGCTTATGAAATTTTATTATGCCCAAATCTGTGATATCCGTATGATGATTGTGTGCGAGAAAACTTCGCGTTTTGGAATTTTTCGATTGAAATTCGGCGTAAAAGGAACGTACAATTTCTTCACTTGTATTTGATTTTTCCATTTTCGGCAAGCGAAATACCACAGTTCAGCATTTTTCCGTAAGAATGGTTTGCGATTCGATATCGGCTTAAATAATTGGATGGTTGGCAGAAGCCCATAAGTTTATTAAAGCATTAATATTCGTTTCTACCGTCGGCAGTTATGCCTTGTAAAATTTACGATCACATATCTTGTCAAAATACATCTAGATTTACTTAGTAATAATCACAACTCAATAACCGGAAGTAGGATCGGATTCACCTACGGCTCAAAGTGTTCTCTTTGATGCACCTCAATAAATGTACATAAATCCACAGCAACCTCAATAAATTTACATTTCGTTCTATTTTTACTAGTACGCTGTGGTTTTGGTCATTTTACGTCACACAAATTCTAAAATATTACTTGCAAAATTAGTATTGTTTAAGTTTACTTTCACTTGATGCGATTGCAGTTCTGCGCGTGCGGTTATGCATTTTACCGAGCAAGTTTCTGTTCGTGACCGAGAAGCGGTAAATGGTCATTCAGGGAAAACGAAATCCGTTCCTGTCATTACTTGTTATTAATCAGTGATAAGCAGATGCACCACTTCCGTGAGCGAGACGTTTTCATCCGTTATTCCACTAAAGTATACTTAGAGATGCTGGCTAACTTTTTAGGCTCAAAATATTGCAACAGCCATATATTTGTGACACTACTGGGTGTTCAATTCATATGTATCATTCAATTAATAAAATAATTTGTACATTGCCATGTTTTAAAATGGTTTATTACTGAAAAAAACTTTCTGGCTGATAAACAATGGTAAAGTGGTAAAGCAAGCACAACATAGATTCATGTACTTTCATTATACCGGACTCCATTATACGATTGTCAAGATTCACTATCAAACATTTGGACAGATAAGCAAAACATGCCTATTTCAACTAATTTTTAAAATCATTCCGATTGTGTGCACGTCATGCAATATTAGTACGTTACTATGCACATACAGTCACACTCAGAAAATAAAACCGAACTATTAACGTTAAATAGGTCAGCAACTAAAAATTTATATATGTTTATTGGTAAACAAGTTCGGTGCTAATTTGGGGATAGAATTCCTTTTGTATAACAATGGCCAAAACTGTCAGTGACACTTCGACAAACTAATATAATAAAGTATCAGCAATTTGTTAAATATGTTATCACACATTATTCCGCAAATAATTGCATGCAAACATTTTCATGAAAGTATGCTATATTTGAAACATTAATAGCACAGCGTGCGCTCAAGCAATGGTGCTTACAGTACCCGCTTTTTAACCTTTCAGATGACCATTTTTGATTAAATTGAACTAATACAGGGTGGGTTATTTTCCTTCCAACAGGAGAGATTTGTAAGCTTGTAAATACTTCTCAATCTGGCGTACATAATAACTTCATATACGGAGTTCATTAACACACAAGAATATTAATGCTTTTGTTGGGATCATAATAGTACCAAAAATCCAAGCTATCACATTTCAAAGAGATGCAACCTGTTCCAGACAACATTTCACCGCACTAGATAATATTTTCTGCCGCTCTAGTACAAATCTTCGAATGGTCAGTTCGATGTCGTTATCCTCATCGGATTGCCCAGTGGCATCTTCAGAATCTTCGCATACTTCATTGTTCAGAGTAGTTAAATTATTGTTCGCGTTAACACATTCGCTTGCAATAAAAGATTCATTTTCTTCAATCGTTGCTTGATGTTGTCTTAGTATCAACTGAAACCGAGTACCCAGAAATTGCCACGATTTTAGCTGTGTATCGTTGCTTGTACAGCTAATTAGGAGATTGAGTAGCTGGCCGATTAATCGATCGTGATTAATTATCCCGTCTTTTGCACCAGCCACCATCGATTCCAGAATTTTTTCCTCTCCAGCTTTCTGAAATCACGGAATAATTTTCCTTTCAATATAACAATCTTCCAACCACCTAGACGCACTAAAAATAGACATCTGTACACATGTATATGCGTGTACACTTGAGTGCTATTCGTTCGATGTTCGTTCTTCGATAACACGGTTAGATATTTTTTGCACGCGTTTTAGAATTTGTTGAATAACCGTTCATAGTTTGTTCACGAAGTGTTTGCAAAAAACATTTATTCCATTTCTGCTCGAATTACGACAGTCATTTGTTGCGAGTACTGTAAACCGTTATGTATTTGTTTAAATTATGCGCCGTCGGACTTAACGTGTACATACAATGTGCTTCTTATAAGGAATCTGCATTTCTCGTTTTGTGAATAAGATTGATATGTTTATGGTTAGCAGCGAAAGCCGTCTCTGAGCTATCCTGCACAATAGTCTTTTAAAATGCACGAGCCGACAACTTTAACAAGAAAGTTTGGCGTTAATGTTGATGACATAGCCTGTATGTGCAAAAAAAATTTCAGTTTCAGAACTTCAAAAAAAATTTTCTGAGGCACCGCGATTTAATAACAGCGTCCCGCAAAAAACCGTTTTATTAACCACTGAGTTTACAATGGATTCCAATATGCAACCAAGGCTATATGGGTCATTTCATGAAACCATGCCATTTTGGTCGGGGGGCTACATCGGCACTTTTTGGCTCATACCACCAGTCTTTTGGACGGAAATTTAATGTCGCTGTGAGGTGTAGTAATAGGCGTTCCGACGGTCACAATGAGGCATGGTGGACCTCTGTGCCTCTAAAATAGCCGAAGCCAGAGGCCCACAAACCGGATAGACCAAATGAAGCCAAAAACACATGTCCACTATAAACGTTCGCCGTATCGCTAGCATGTGATACATATGTGTGTTTTTCATCTCCCTGTGATCCTTTGGTATTTGCAAATTTTTGTGTAAAAACTTGGGAGTAAGGATCGACATTGAAGCTGACGTCAAGCTTCCGAAAAAATGTTTTCGTGACATGTAGCCGAACCCGACCTAGGTCAAATCGGCATCTTGCATACGCTGTTAAATAACGTCACAGTGCACTAGCGCCAAAAATGCTATATAACGATAATCGTAATAAACACAGGTTTTATTGAAAAAAAGAATGTCAGCGTCTGTCCATGTGTTGCTTGATTATAATGTCGAAGGTCATAAAGAGCCAAAAATGTGGTGTGCAAAATGTAGCGCCCCCGACCTTACGAAAATTAAGGTTAAAAATCCAAATCTAGCATCCAGTCTTACAATAGGCCGAATGGAAACATAGTAACGCCCCAGTAGAATCGACCCATGTATTAAAAATTTTTAATGAAAATGTAGCCCCCGAGCGCATGTATAGTGAACGAAACCGAAGGTCGCAAGAACCATATTAGTATATAAGTTTATCATCATTGCACCATGATAGGTGCCCGTGCGGTTAACTGGGCAGTTAGAGAACCCTTCTGCTTGCCTGCACATCTGTTGCGTGCATTGCCCTTGGTATCATCACCTAAATGTATGCTAATCATAGATCAAGTGTGTTTGTTTTACACTAGCAGCCTATTAAACCAATAGAATCTTTAGAAGTAGCTATAGTTTCACGTGTTGTATGTTGTAGGAAAGTGTAGGACCTAAGGTGTAGCCCCCCCCCCGACTTAACCTGTCGGGGTGCCAATTTTTAACAAGGCCTAAGGATCCGCCTGAAGTTTTTTGTCGGACATCCCCAATCATGGTTGGT
The DNA here is from genome assembly GCA_030248225.1 of Trileptium ribeirensis. NCBI lineage: Eukaryota > Metazoa > Nematoda > Enoplea > Enoplida > Thoracostomopsidae > Trileptium > Trileptium ribeirensis. The sequence continues at coordinate 37,248 of JASANE010030317.1, read as the reverse complement.
TTGTGTGCATAAAATGGTATCTATAGGTGCTGTGTCCGTTGCGTTAGAAAAACTTCTGCGACAGGCTTGTTCTAAATTGGTCGATTTTTAACTCCAACAGGGCCCTAGCGGCACCAATTTTAGGTCGCAAGGCCTCCAAATAGCTTGACGGCAACCATTTTGGTCCGACTCGCATACAAGCAGACCATGGTTCACGTGTCACTGCGTCGACCTACAGAATAATGACTTCTTTCGGATTAAAATTTGACCCCAGGGGGACCCTTTGCGACCATTGTAGAAGCTTTCAGGTTGCTCTTTTTGCACAGAGACATCGATCATCGAAAAATTCAGGTTTTTTTCGTCGGAAGGGTCTAGACACTGTATATTCCAAAACGTTTCATTTTTGCGTCAAAAAGGGGTGTTTTAAAAGTACACGGTTTCGTGAAATGACCCATATTTATGTAATGAAACAATGGTTGGTGTCTCATATTTGCGTTATTCGAACAGTAACCAATAAGAATACAGAAGCTGAAATTTTCTGAGGCGCGATCTCGCTGGCCGCACAGCAGGGAATAACCGGAACCAGCAACCGGAACCGTGCATTTAAACCGGATCCGGAACCTGGTCTTCGAAATTTATATATAGTAAAACAGATAATGGAAGAAATGAAGGTACAGTAGATTTAAAATACATTAAAAATAACTTATACATTAAACTTAATGTATTGCGATGGTATTATTGCCTTTCTGAAACTTTAAAGAGACTGAGGAAGCTAATAATGTTTATTTATCGATCAAATAAGTCGGTTTTGGACATTCAGAGCAAAAAATGTCTTCCACTATACACCATTGCGTATACTGAGTCAAATCGAATGTGCTTACAAAGCTTGGAGCGTAGAATACACACTTTCGCTCTGTCTCCAGTCGCCTCCCTTTACTACACATACGTTTGTTGCATATTCTTCTGTAGGAAACTTAAAACTATTGGTTTATATGATTCTAAGAGAAAATAATAGATAGAAGGTAATTTTCTGATCAGCGGTCAGAGACACTGTTTAGGCTAGCGTTGGACAAACAGTGTCCGTCAGTTAGATCATAATGATAACTTTCTAATCAGAATGCTATAAATGAGACACGCTGTGATGCTGCTCGCACAGTTTCAATAAATACAGTTCATTGCCAAGAAAGCAGTTTCTAGCTGCGTTGCATATAACGTTAGTTTATTTCAATTTAGACTGATTTACCAAGTTTACAAGCGTACTGGCGGGTTCTTGACGCAATTTATGTTAGCCAAGCATACCCTAAGTACTTCTGTGTAAGCCACATTATGTTACCGAGTTGGACCGGTTTAATTCAAACGTATCCCACAGACTTCTGGATGTGTAAAATAACTGCTACAAGCATCGACCTGGCTTTGATTTAACCAACTGCTGCAGGGTATTATGAAAAATTTCTGCTCTAATTATGTGCCCTACCTACGTTTCACACGGCAAATTGGTTAGTTAATCTTTTCTTTTGCTTGGTTGTATTGGAGCTTGATCATTGTATAATATATATTACATATGTTTGGATTACAGGATGAAGCAACAAACGTGCAAAATTTCAAACAAAATTTTTGAGCCGGAATTCCGGTTCCGGTATGGTTTTTGCCCTTTGCCGGAACCGCAACCGGAACAAGATTTTCGCCGGAACCGGAGTTTCGGTTACTCCCTGCCGCACAGGCTAAGTTTATGACCGGAAGTTTGAGATGAAATGCTGTGGCGAACGATCAAAAAGTGTCCATTGATGGATAAATACTGCAACAGCTGCAGTACCATCAACAATACATTATCGTGTGTCGATGGTGGGTTGCTGTGACATCGAAAGAGCGTGGAAAATTTTGTAAACAATACGCAAAATATGGTGAAAATTGTCCAAAATTGGGGTATAATTTATTGCCAAAAACGGGAAAATTAGAAAAAATCCATCGCAAGTCGGCTAAAATTCGGAAAATTGGAGAAATGGAGACCAGAAAATCCTGTACCTGTAAGAAAACGTTAAACATGTATTAAATAACAACTTATTGGTGCAATTATCATGACTATCAAGAAAGGAAAAATTTTAACTATTTTTAGTCCCACAGATAAAATTTTATGGGGGATTTTAGCCCAAATAGAGAAAATTCAGCGTATTTTTAACATATCGAAAAATTCGTCAATTCTTGCCGCACAATAAAGTACTTGACCTGGGACAATGAATTGAAGGGAGACAAAAAACGGCATGGGGCATGAACTATGGGAAGCTAAGGGAGGCATATATATACTTGTGGTCCCTCCCCTGTTTGGAGAAGGCCAGTTTTGTTGGCACTCCCAATTGGAGGCTGTCCTTTTTCCAATCCACCTGGTTAAACACGGCTATCGGCCCTAGAAAATATGGGGCTCCGTCTGCTTTCATCCACTCTGGCAAATTTTTGCTAGCCCTCATAAAAGAATGTATTATAATACCAAACAAGTAAAATTTGTTCCAAAATTTCAATCCGAAGCAAAAAGTTTCAAAAATATTGTGAAAAATTATTGCGTTTATTGTGAATCTGAGGCGCCATGTCAGCGTTTAAGTACTTTAGCACTTTGCAGTGGAACGTATTAAATTTTTACAATTTAGTATAGTAAAAATGCCTCCGGATGATCCAGCACCTTCCGCATTTCATCCCACGGGAAAACTTTTAGCGAATAGAGAAGATAGTTTTGTGCACTTATTTATGTGAGACTCAGGGAGTAACCGGAATTCCGGTTCCGGCGAAAATCGTGTTCCGGTTGCGGTTCCGGCAAAGGGCAAAAACCATACCGGAACCGGAATTCCGGTTTAAAAATTTTATTTGAAATTTTCCACGTTTTTTGCTTCATCCTGTAATCCAAACATATGTAATATATATTACACAGTGATCAAGCTCCAATACAACCAAGCAAAAGAAAAGATTAACTAACCAATTTGCCGTGTGAAACGTAAGTAGGGCACATAATTTGAGCAGGAATTTTTCATAATAACCTGCACGAGTTTGTTAAATCGAAGCCAGGTCGATGCTTGTAGCAGCTATTTTACACATCCGGAAGTCTGTGGGATACGTTTGAATTAAACCGGTCCAACTCGGTAACAGAGTATGGCTTACGCAGAAGTACTTAGGGTATGCTTGGCTAACATAAATTGCGTCAAGCACCCGCCAGTGCGCTTGTAAACTTGGTAAATCAGTCTAAATTAAAGTAAACTAACGTTATCTGCAACGCATCTAGAAACTGCTTTCTTGGCTATGAACTGTATTTATTGAAACTGTGCGAGCAGCATCAAAGTGTGTCTCATTTATAGCATTCTGATTAGAAAGTTATCATCACTATGATCTAACTGACGGGTACTGTTTGTCCAACGCTAGACTAAACAGTGTCTCTGACCACTGATCAGAAAATTACCTTCTATCTATTAATCAGGGAATAACCGGAACCGGAACCAGCAACCGGAACCGTCCATTTAAACCGGATCCGGAACCTGGTCTTCGAAATTTACATATAGTAAAACATATGATGGAAGAAATGAAGGTATAGTGGATTTAAAATGCATTAAAAATAACTTTTACATTAAACTTAATGTATCGCGATGGTATTATTGCCTTTCTGAAATTTTAAAGAGACTGAGGAAGCTAATAATGTTTATTTATCGATCAAATATGTCGGTTTTTGGACATTCAGAACAAAAAATGTCTTCCACATACACCATTGCGTATACTGCATAAATCGACTGTGCTTACAAAGCTTGGAGCGTAGAATACACACCTTCGCTCTGTCTCCAGTCGCCTCCCTTTACTACACATAAGTTTGTTGCATGTTCTTCTGTACGAAACTTAAAATTATTGGTTCTTATGATTCTAAGAGAAAATAATAGATAGAAGGTAATTTTCTGATCAGTGGTCAGGGACACTGTTTAGGCTAGCGTTGGACAAACAGTGCCGGTCAGTTTGATCATAATGATGATAACTTTCTAATCAGAATACTATAAAGGAGACACACTGTGATGCTGCTCGCACAGTTTCAATAAATACAGTTCATTGCCAAGAAAGCAGTTTCTAGCTGCGTTGCAGATAACGTTAGTTTACTTCAATTTAGACTGATTTACCAAGTTTACAAGCGCACTGGCGGGTGCTTGACGCAATTTATGTTAGCCAAGCATACCCTAAGTACTTCTGCGTAAGTCGTACTCTGTTACCGAGTTGCACCGGTTTAATGCAAACGTATCCCACAGACTTCCGGATGTGTAAAATAGCTGCTACAAGCATCGACCTGGCTTTGATTTAACAAACTCCTGCAGGTTATTATGAAAAATTCCTGCTCAAATTATATGCCCTATCTACGTCTCACACGGCAAATTGGTTAGTTAATCTTTTCTTTTGCTTGGTTGTATTGGAGCTTGATCATTGTATAATATATATTACATATGCTTGGATTACAGAATGAAGCAAAAAACGAGGAAAATCTCAAACGAAATTTTTAAGCCGGAATTCCGGTTCCGGTATGGTTTTTGCCCTTTGCCGGAACCGCAACCGGAACACGACTTTCGCCGGAACCGGAATTCCGGTTACTCCCTGCTATTAATTTCTCTTAAATCATATAAACCAATAATTTTAAGTTCCCTTCCGAAGAACATGCAACAAACGTATGTGCAGTAAAGGGAGGCGACTGGAGACAGAGCGAAAGTGTGTATTCTACGCTCCAAGCTTTGTAAGCACATTCGATTTGACGCAGTATACGCAATGGTGTATAGTGGAAGACATTTTTTGCTCTGAATGTCCAAAAACCGACATATTTCATCGATAAATGAACATTATTAGCTTCCTCAGTCTCTTTAAAGTTTCAGAAAGGCAACAATACCATCGCAATACATTAAGTTTAATGTAAAAGTTATTTTTAATGCATTTTAAATCCACTATACATTCATTTCAGGGAATAACCGGAACCGGAACCAGCAACCGGAACCGTCCATTTAAACCGGATCCGGAACCTGGTCTTCAAAATTTATATAATAGTAAAACAGATGATGCAAGAAATGAAGGTATAGTGGATTTAAAATGCATTAAAAATAACTTTTACATTAAATTTAATGTATAGCGATGGTATTATTGCCTTTTGAAACTTTAAAGAGACTGAGGAAGCTAATAATGTTTATTTATCGATCAAATATGTCGGTTTTTGGACATTCAGAGCAAAAAATGTCTTCCACTATACACCATTGCGTATACTGCGTCAAATCGAGTGTGCTTACAAAGCTTGGAGCGTAGAAAACACACTTTCGCTCTGTCTCCAGTCGTCTCCCTTTACTACACATACGGTTGTCGCATGTTCTTCTGTAGGAAACTTAAAATTATTGGTTTATATGATTCTAAGAGAAAATAATAGATAGAAGTTAATTTTCTTATCAGTGGTCAGAGACACTGTTTAGGCTAGCGTTGGACAAACAATGCCCGTCAGTTAGATCATAATGATGATAACTTTCTAATCAGAATGCTATAAATGAGACACACTGTGATGCTGCTCACACAGTCTCAATAAATACAGTTCATTGCCAAGAAAGCAGTTTCTAGCTGCGTTGCAGATAACGTTAGTTTACTTCAATTTAGACTGATTTACCAAGTTTACAAGCGCACTGGCGGGTGCTTGACGCAATTTATGTTAACCAAGCATACCATAAGTACTTCTGCGTAAGCCATACTCTGTTAACGAGTTGGACCGGTTTAATTGAAACGTATCCCACAGACTTCTGGATGTGTAAAACAGCTGCTACAAGCATCGACCTAGCTTTGATTTAACAAACTCCTGCAGGTTATTAGGAAAAATTCCTGCTCAAATTATGTGTCCTACTTACGTTTCACACGGCAAATTGGTTAGTTAATCTTTTCTTTTGCTTGGCTGTATTGGAGCTTGATCATTGTATAATATATGGTACATATGTTTGGATTACAGGACGAAGCAAAAAACGTGGAAAATTTCAAACAAAATTTTTAAACCGGAATTCCAGTTCCGGTATGGTTTTTGCCCTTTGCCGGAACCGCAACCGGAACACGATTTTCGCCGGAACTGGAATTCCGGTTACTCCCTGCTTCATTTCTTCCATTATCTGTTTTACTATATATAAATTTCGAAGACCAGGTTCCGGTTCCGGATCCGGTTTAAATGGACGGTTCCGGTTCCGGTTATTCCCTGCTGCGACTGTATCAGTTTGTATTATTCAACAATCATCAAAATTTTACGTATTACCTCTTGCTGTACTTTTTTGTAAAACATTTGTAACCATATGATTGAAACAGCATGAAGCCCATCTCATATTTTCACATTATCACAAATGAACACAAGTTTAAAGCTGTTTTAAATCAGAAACCATAAATCAAACAACGGACGTCAACAATATAAACAGACCGATGAAGCCAAAACAATAAATTTAGAAAAACCTTACCACTTTAAAGCTTATCAACTCAGATTCACACGAATTGAAAATTAGCGAAAAATATAATAAAGTGTTGTCGAGAGAATTTTGTGTCACAGGAAATACTTGACTAGAGCTGTCTGAAAAAGAGCAATGGTATAAGTAGTACATTTATTATTTCTCTTGTATTTAGTTTTCGCGCATAAGAGAAACTGCAGTTATTGAATTTTGAGTGTGAACGAAGCTCATTGGTCAGGATTGTGATAATTGGCCTCGTCTGTTTGTGTATTGTTCGGTGTGTTACACATATATAAATCTAAACTTCTGATTGGCAGATCAGGTCGCGCAGCTCATTCGAAAGCTTGGATCCTCTATTTGTGACCTTTTATTGGACACAAAAACGGATTCCCATTTCTTCCCACACGAGGGTCCGAGTATGGTCCTAATGGTCCCACCAAAACACGTTATGCCTCCTTTACCTTGACCGTCATGGGTGTGATCTGGCTGCATTTGGGGTCATTTTATTCAGAAAGCTTAGCTCTATAAAGCTATTGAACCATATTGCTGCCGAGGTCACCTACCCTGCAGAGTTGGGTCAAACTGGATTTTCAAGTGAGCCCATGGGATTTCTGAAAATACATAATTGGTCATATCTCCTAACTACTAGAGCGTTTCGGCTGTGTGCTCATTTTGTCTAGAAAACAAAACTCAAATTAGATTCCACATTTTTGTTATGACGAAAACGTGCCCACACTATTTTCTCACGAATTAATAAGGTAAAATCCAGTAACTTTAACAAAACATTTGGGAACAGAATAATGCTTTAATCGGACTGAACCTCTATTTTTGTTTAAATTTTATGTTTTCAAAAAATGGAGCCAACGCTTCTCTCTGATTTTCTGGGAAAAACTATGTCATCTGAACTATCACGAAAAATATTGAAAAGTAATTGTTCTCTAAACAGTACGTGCTATTTATATACTACTAATGTTGTTTAATTAGCAGTTATGAATTTTTCTTTCAGATGATTACATAAATGAACAAAATCATAGAATTATGATAAAAAGGTAAAAAAAGACGAACGAAGGCTATACCTACAGTTATTTTAATTAGTAAGTCGTAGTTTGGCAAAAAGATGCTTTGCCAAAATACGACAGAATAGTCCTACAAATCGTTCCAATATTCACGAATCCTTCGGAAGTTGGGTAGAAAATCAGGCAGTCATTATATAGCAATAATTTTTATACCATTCGAATCAGCTCGTCACGGAGGTTCAAAATATTCATTTTGCTCTTATTTGTGCCAAAAAGTTTTCCGATTTTTAGTTATCAATGGTCGCTCTTTTTTGAGTTACCTGTGTGGTTTGATTTATACCCTTGCTATCCATAATTTTCGAAAAACGACAAGTACAATTTTTTAAAGTAACATTATACTTTATATATTATACTAAGCGCATTCACGAGCTGATTCAAGCAAGCTACGAGCGTGCAACAGTAGTTTTGGAAAGTATTATAAATTAGTTGCAAAAATGAATATATTTCCTAGGATGTAAAAGTAACGATAGTTTTCAAAGCATCATTATACGGAAGTTAACATAAATTTCAAGCCGAACACTTTTTTCAAAATTTCAGCTATGCGAGGTTTGTGGATATTTAAATTTTACTGTGCATTTTTGTGAGATACTGCACTGTCTAGCAAAAATGCTTGCAAACAATATCAATGTTTATATGTTACTAGGCTGTAAATAGTTATACACCTACCCATAAACGAATCCAAACGAGTGGCACACAAACATACAATTGCTTTATTGTGCTCCTCTTTGCTGAATCTTTTACGAGGGGGCATGACCTGGTTCGGAACCTTGGGTGACCGGTTTTGTCACGGGGGATGAAATGAAACCCAACCGATTCGACCAGGCGCTTCAAAATTTAAGGTGATGTGGAACTGTAAACATTCCCGTTAAAAACGCTGCCAAAACGCTTCTGATAGAAGGTAAATTTCGTGAATTACGTCTCGCAATGATGAGACGTCACTACCTAGTTCCTGAAAGGTATCTACACATTCTATTGTGTCTCCGTAGGCGAGGATATCAGTGGCAGTGTTGACGCAGCTAGGTATTTAACCGCAAACCAATACCCAATTCTAATGTGGCCTGGAGTTGTACATAGCTTGACACCACGATGGCAATATCATCTGCGTAGTCTAGAAACGCAAGTGATTTCGACCCTCGAACATACTATATCATCTACTTCCTTGAGCGCGGTTCGCATTATCCAGTCTGCCATGCGTGCACACGGAATACGAAACAGCATTTGGACGCCGTCCACCTGAAGAATTTCCTACATTTCGCGTTTGCAGCTGCAGCCAACCTGGCCTGTCCACAGTGGGGTGGGGGAACCCCTCACTTTCCAAATCTCCCCCCCCCCCCCGATATTCGTGAGATTTTTACCTATGTCCGTCCCCCCAATCGGCCGAAATATCCTATGTTTAACTAATTCCAAAAATTTTATGTCTAAAAATTTGTTTTTGTTTTGCAAATTGTTTTTCAAACATTAATTACCACTATAATGCTAAAATACCGTTTTTTAGCTTGGAAATACATTCACGGTAGTAAAAATGCATGAAAATATGGAAATATTTAGTATTTTTAAACAAAATTTACCCCCACTTTTAATTTTCCCCCGAGAACGAACATGAGGGCCCCCGAAGTTCCCCCACTTTTCGGAGGGCTGTGGACAGGCCAACCAACGGCAGCTTTGAAGGTTTGAAGTCTATGAATGCGGCCAGTGCCAGTGTAGGTTGGCGATGCGCATGACGAGACACCAGGATTAGTCATAAAGTGAATATTTGGTCCACGCATCCTCAACCAGCCCTGAATTCGGCTTGGTTGTCAATCAGACGAGTCTCTTAACCCGGTCCCATCCTTTATCGAGTCCCTAACATTAGGTAAAACATTCGACTATATGTCGCTAATTTCATAAATGGGTTACATGAAATATCGTATTTTTGCGCGGAAATTGGTTTAACAATAACTTGCTGGAAATTACATAGCAAAGGTGGGTTCCAAAGCTCGTGCACCAACAAAACTTAAGCTCGCCTGGTTTAATACCCCTAGGCAATTTTTTTGGCTCCCCGGTCTAAAAACGCAATTTTAAAAACAAAAAATTGTTCAAAGCAGATACTAATTTCTTTTCTGAAGTTAAGAATTTCATAAGTTTAAGTCAAAATTTGCTTAAAATGTTTGTTTTACGCTCTGTTAGAAATGTTTTGGCATCGTCTGTCGCTGATTATTAGCTGTTTTAATCCTTTCCCACAAAAACACCGAAACTTGAAATTCCTAGATTTCGAAGCCACAGCTGAACGAGGCGCGCCTGCCATTTCACCGCCCCAAGTGCACTGGATTCATGCCCGGACAAAGTTTCAGCGAATGGAGAGTCCAGAGAGTAGAAAATGTCTATGCATTTAAAACATTAGCTTGAATATCTATATACCTGCATAAATTGTTTGGCTCAACCTGCTCTGTCACAAAACTATGTGTATCAACGTTTCAGATGGGCATCTTGGTTATTGGGTCAAAACTTTTGAACCCTTAGATGAATTCGGTTCATTTTTCATTAAATACATTATAAGCTGGATTATAATTTTCAACGAGCGACGAAAAAATTTAAAAAATCCTGAGTAGATCAACACGCACGATGAAAAATTAAAAAATATTGATTAGGCACGACACTTCGTCACAAAAGGGGGTTTGATGCAAACAGTTAGTTTCTTTACAACTTTGTCTGTTGGAAGGGAAGTTCGTTCGCAACAGAAATAAACATCAGTTTTAAATTTGGTCCGTTAGCGACAACAAACAGAGCCTGCTGGCCGAAGGCCAAAGGCTACAAACTACCGCAAAGCGAGCCAAAGTCCCGCTACAGCTGGGTTTCACGCTAGAAACTTTGAGTTTACACAAATATAATTTTGCAAAAATGATATTTTACCAATCTTAAGCCCGAGGATAACAAGTTTACTGGTGCCGGCAAAACTAGTGTTATACTTACGACATCTGCAGAAACAATATATGATTAAAGTCCTCCAAAATATAAAAGCTTTATACGTAAAACCAAAATCTGGACTTCCATTTTCCTAAAGAACGCGTTCGCTGATAACGGATAGCGAGAGTGGCTTCGCTGATAACACAAATAATTTACTAACCCAAACCACCATAGGAAAGCAGCGTTGATCGTAACTGAAACAGTGTGTCCGATTTTGACAAACCAATCTTAATGGGCACCTGAGTAGGAGACTGTGTGTTGTTATCGTAAACAAATCCGTTGTAAATAAGAATTTCCGCATTCGAACGCTTTCCATAATTTATAAAAATCTGATCGCCAACCTGAAACGCATATATTACAGACAATAATTAAAGTTGTCATTACATACTTAGCATACTGTTTAGACTAGAGAGAAAAAATGCCTTTAGCAGGCAAGGACAAAGAAACCTTAGCTGCTTCTTATACTGCTGTTTCGAAAAAATGCTTTTTATTGTTATATTATTATTTATAGTAGTGGTGAAGCGTAAGTTATTACGGCAGCCAGGGTATTGGAAAAATGTTTTCAAAAATAATGCAGTCGCTAAAATGACCGTATGCTAGTCTATAGGAAAAACAGCTATGTGTACTGTCAAACACCTGTTGTTTCCCTTTTGTTACATTACTAGATTTTTCAGATAAGGCTAATAATGATAATCATTTCTAATAATTCATTCAGTCACTAAAATGACCCTGGACTAGGTTAGGGAAACCCCAGTAAATTTCTTTGCAAAGTTTCTGCTACAAGGAGAATATACCTACATTGCGTATAACGAGAAACTTAATGGTAATGTTTAGTTATCTGTTTGAAATGAAGAACGAGAGTTTGGCGCTTTTTTCTACGCCATTTTCCTAATCATCAGCTAAACAATTTTGCTCACCTTGCATCAGTATAAAAATACATAGCTTTAGTTGAGCCAAACCAATCAAAACGCCCAGCATAGAATAATTTGGGTAATTTGAGCTATAATGTTGGTACGTATAAAAGATATTATAGCCAGATCAGCAGCTATTATCTTCAAACTTAACTTACTGATTTATTGGAATATGAAACATGGTTGCAATTTTACACCCCGCATAAAAACAATGTCGTGCTAAAATTGGAATATCTATGTCTTAAAAATTGCAAATTTTGTGATCTAACATTACCGCATGGTCATCCAAAGTAACCATTTCAACCGCAAACAACTAGTAACTCTATCGAGATTGCATAACGTAGTGAAGCAGTGACATACCTACGCCTTTTGCGTGCACAGCCAATGAGCTCTCGATAGCATACGTCGATACGGTATATGTAGATATCGTACAATACCGCACAAGTTAAAACAAAACTAACACCGGCAATAAGTTTCCGATGCCCCAAAAACCCACAAGTGCAAGGTATCAGCTTCCCAAAACGTAACAGTAAAATTAGGAATTTTGGGGCGATGAACCATGGCGGCGCCATACTCCCGTACCCATAGAACCTTGAATCGCAGGGCGTAAATCAACAGCAGCAATGAGTTTGCCATGCCTAAAAACCCCCAAGTAAAACTTTTCAGCCGCCCAGGAAGTCAGAACAAAATTTTGAATTTTGGATCAAGGAACCATGGGGGTGCCATACCTCAAACCCCATGACCCGGAGCCTTAATCGAAAAACAAAAAACGAGGTATAGGCAATTATCATTTTACTATGGAATAAAATCAACCACAGGAAAAAATTAGGAAGTTAAAATAAAAATAGCTTTGCTGGTACTAAAATGGGGCAAAAACCCACATTCTGACCACTGACCCCAAATCAAAAAACGCTCGGGATGTATAGGCTAAATCGATTATGCCGATTCGAATGAGCCTAAGATCATGAAGATCGGTTAAGTCTTCCCGAATTACGGCCGATCACACACAAAAGAAATTTAAAAGATTTTACCCACGCAATTATACACAATCTCCACTACGTTCTGGTCATTTTATATTCAGTAGGATCATTTTACATACTATAGGATATATAACATAGCTCCCGAACCACGAAAATCGTTGATTCTAACTGTTACAGATGTTGAAATGACAATTTTAATGATCTGTGACTAGTATATCGTTATCTAAATAACTATTCTCAAATAAAATAACCAAATTTCATTTACTAAGATTAAGGTCCGACTACAATAATTACCTATCTTTCATTTTGTGATCGCTTTAGTTAAAACAAATTGCATTGATTGCCCGAAAACACTAACTTCACACGAGATTTATATCTACAATTAAACTGTATATATTATAAAAAATCAGCACCAAATCCTTTTTTGCATTTTATTAGAGATGACTAAATATTACCATTAACTTCCCTGTTATACGCTATGTTAATTATATTTTCAATGCGACATAGAAATTTACTAAGCAATTTACTGGGGTTTTCCTACCCTAACCCTGTGTCATTTTAGCGACTGAATGCACTAGTAGATGTTTATTATTGGCGTCATTTGAAAAATCTAATAATGTAACAAAATGGAGGGGTTTGACTTGCCCAGCCTAGTCCAGGGGCGATTATAGTGACTACATGCACGATTAACATTTATTACAATAGAAATTTGCCACATGACAGGTACTCACAGGGTTTTTCCTATAAGACTAGTCCACAGTCATTTTAGCGACTGCGTTATTTTTAAAGCATTTTTCCAAATGCCTAAGTACAAATTATACACGATGATTACATGCACGATTAACATTTATTACAAAAGAAATTTGCCACATGACAGGTACTCACAGGTTTTTCCTATAAAAGTCTACAGTCATTTTAGCGACTGCGTTATTTTAAAAGCATTTTTCCAAAATACCAAAGTACAAATTATACCAACACATTTTTCCAGTTTCCTGGCTGTCGTAATAATTTCCGCTTCACCACTACTATAATATAATAAAAATAGCATTTGCTATTCAGCAGCATACGAAGAATTTTCCCGAGTGGTTCAACAAGGTTTCTTTTTCCTTGCCCGCTAAGGGTATTTTTCGCTCTAGTCAATCTCATTATTGTTCCATCAACAAGTATGCTTATTGTTACTCTTTTCAAATTTTAAAATAAAAAAAATTTACTAATAATTTTTTTACTCTTCGCAGGTTAGGCATCCAATGTCATTGTTCTCACCCGAAACAACCATTTATTCATCTAGCTGTATTACTTTACGTGACATAGGATATATAAATTTACTCCCACAACACCAATATGGCACAAACCGACATTTTCGGGCTCCAAATTTATAATTTTGACGATCAATGATTACCATATAGGCAGCCCAGATCACTGTTCCCACCGAAAACAGCCATTTTTTCACCTATATGTGTCCGTTTCATTTTTCACCTATCAGTGTCAGTTTATGTGACATATGACACATAAAACTTGACCTTAAACACCAACACAGCTCAAACTGACACTTTTGGGTCCCAAAATCATCATTACTTCAAGACCTATGACTACTATGTCGGCAGCCACTGTCGTTGTTCCCACACAGTACAACCGTTTATCGACTATCTGTATCACTATACGTGACATAGGATACATAAAATTGACCTTAAAACACCAAAATGGCTTAAACTAACACTTTTGGACCCCAAATTCACAATTTTGAGGACCTGCGATTGATCGGCAACCAAAGTCACTGCTCCCATCGAAAACAACGATTTTTTATAGGGTTCGGCCAGTAACCGGTACTGGATATTTATATCCGGCCGGATATCCTTTTTTACTTAAATTATTCCCAAAATCTTTAGGTTTTTAAGTTCTCGAGCATTATTTTTCATGTATATAGCTATTAAAGTTAAATTAAAAGAATTTTAAAGTACTGTAATGGCGTCGGCAGTATCAGCGATTCGGAAATATTTCACGGTAGCCGATAAGAATGACAATAACGCTAAGTGCAACAAATGTGGCAAGCTTATATCGCGAGAAGGAGCAAAGCCTTCACAATTCGGAAATACAGGACTAGAAAACCATCTCAAGCAGCACTCAGATCTATACGCTGAGATCATGAAAAATGAAAAGATAAAAATTGAACAAAAGCAGGAAGCGGAGACGTTGCAAAAGACAGCGTCGTCGAAGTCTGTCCAGCCCAAGCTAGAAACATGTTTTGATGCTTTGAGTCCGTGGGATATCAATAGCAAAAGGCACAGCGAATGCACAAGGTTATCGCTGAAATGATTTGTGTGGACGACGATGCATACAACAAAGTGGAGATTTTGGCGTTTCAACGAGTGATAAAGACTGCAGTTACAATGTGTCAGCTTCCTGGCCGGGAATACTTTGCCACGAAAGTGATGCCGAGCATTTACGCACAGGTCAGAGCTAAAATCGATGCCGGTCTGGCCGATTCGAATATCACCTTTACCACAGACTTATGGACAAGTTCTGCTAACAATTGCTCATTCATAAGCCTCGCTGCAGATTACAGCAACAGCGAGTTCAAAGCAGCTAAAGCGACGTCACACACGCGTTTCTTTCCGAGTGGTCACACAGCTGCTGCAATCGAGGATTCTATCCACACCATGTTGCAGTTGTGGACTAAATATTGTCCGTCATGCGTTTGTTACAGACAATGCTGCTAACATTACGAAAGCTATAGCTAACACCGGCTATATTAGAATTCCTTGTGCTTTGCACACGCTTCAAGTAGCTGTGAACGAAGTTATGAAAACCCAAAGAGTCGTAACTGATTTTATCGCTAACGCACGGGCAATTGTCGGCCATTTTCCACATTCACCGTCTGCCTGTAATAAGGTGTCTGAGATGCAAACACAAATGGGCACAGCAAACAATAGTATTAAAATGATTATCCGGCCGGATAATTACTTTACCGACCGACAATAACCAAATATCCGGCCGTTCACCGGTACCGGATATTCGGCCCATCCCTAGTCTTTAATATATCTGTATCACTTTACGTGACATTGGAAACACAAAATTTATCTTGAAACACCAAAATGGCTCAAATTGACACGTTTGGACCCCAAATTCACGATTTTGACGATCTATGGTCACTATATCGGCAGCCAAAGTAACTGTTCCCACCAAAAACAACCATTTCCAACTATCTGCATCACTTTACAAGACATAGGATAAATAAAATTGATCTTTATACATCAAATTGGCTCTTACTGACACTTTTGGGTACAATATCACCATTTTGACGACCTATAATTACTATATCTCCAAAGTCACTGTTCGATTCGAAACCAATCTTTCTTCACCTATCTGTATCACTTTATGTGACATAGAAATCATAAAATTGATCCTAAAATACCAAACTAGCTCTGACTAACACTTTTAACATGAAAAATAACCATTTTGACGATCTATGGTTACTACATCAGCTACTAAAGCACCGTCCCCACCGAAAACAACCGTTTCCAGTTATCTCTATAACTTTACGTGACACGTGATATATAAAATTGGTCGTAAAAATCCATTATGATTCAAACGGAGAATGTTAGGGCCCCAAGGACTCCAAAAGCTATTTTTTTTCCTATATTTATGGCAAATTGTATATACTTAGTAAACATGCAAAAATTCAACCATGTTAAAAGATATCTGCGTGAAATTTAAAACACACAGTGAAAGACGACAAAAAACCGTATTGAGTTAGATTTCTGATTTTTTAATCAACAAAAATAACATCCTTAAGCTTGCACAGTTGACTGTAAAATTGTTCAAATTATAATGACACATTTGACATTTTATGATTAACATACTGTAGACAAAAGCATTTAGTCTACGCAAACACAACCATTGATGAATTATGGGGATAATTCTACGTGACATAATAGAATACCAAAATATCACCCCAAAAACATAAAAATTGGCTCCTTCTAGATCGCCAAAAACTGCAAAACAGCCTAAAATTCAGATTTTTACGCACTGTGGCAATTCGTACAAACAAAAAGTAAAAAACTAAACAACTTTAAAAGGTGTCGCCGTAAAATTGAGCATATATAGTCTTTGAAACACGGCGAAAAACGTATTGAATCCGATTTTTAATTATGTTCTCAACAAAAAATTATGTCACCAAAACTAAGAAAAAGTGGTTAAATGTCAGAGAACAGCTAAAGTACCAAAACGCATCTCCAAAATTTCAAGCGATTGCTTTATTGCACAGATATAATCTTTTAAAAAATTGTCACAAAACATCGCGTCAAGTAGGCAAAATTAATTTTAGCGTAATTACTTGTAATGCGCTAAGCCGAAATCGTCAAAATGACAAATGGTCATAAAAATGAACCCGGCAATTTTACAGTTTTTAAACAACTTGTGACATTTATAACTAAATAACCAATAAAGATTTCGGAATAAATGTTTAACATGATCGCCAAAGCCTTGCCTAGGCCATAAAATGAAAATATTTAGCAATTTTAAGGGCATTTTAATAAAGCAGTAGAAATCGGGAAAGGCATGTTCCCAAAAACTGGCAATTAGAAAATGCATAGCAAAATCAGTATATAATTAAGATAGACAACAAAAATAAAAATGGCCGTCAAAAGTGCTGTGGAACGGCGAAGCCGAAATTTTCGATTTTGCAATAGGTTTTTTAGAAACATGTTCTGACACCTGTACACATATCTAGAGTTTATATTGATATGTTGAAAAAACGAATCATCGTTTTACCATTTAATGATGGTAGAACACCACAGAACACCTATACCAAGCGAATTCTCGATGAGAGCTACCCAACTAAAACAATTCAACCATTGATTTCTAGCTATACGCGATCCCAGGACCAAAAACTATTTTAGAGGTCTCGGGGAAAAATAGTACAAATTGTGGGTTCTGTTCTCAGAGAACTCACAAACTCTGTTGTCTCCAACAGGGTTTGTGATTTCTCTTCCAGAACCGACCATACGCCAGCGTGATAAACGCCAAATTTACGAAAAATTCTGCACCTAAACAAGTATTCCTCAATTATGTAGCTTACGTTCTGGCATAAAAATACAATTCACACTTGCGAAGCATTCTGCGGTGCCGTTGAACGTTACTTCACAAAAATAGCAGCCTATTTTATGACTTAATTAATGAACGCAATGATTTTATATCATACTACTGATGTCCCCATTATGTGTACAGCATTTTTAATGAAAGCTTACATAAGCCACGGACGAACTACTGTAATTTAAAAGGTCCAACACAAAATAATAGTTCGAGTTTAGATGATCGTTCAAAAATCCAAATTTGTGCAGGGAACAATAGAAAAAATAATAACGCGGACGTCAAAAATCTCATTTTCAAAATATACTAGTGTTTAACAGCAAAAGAAGCGGACGCCACTATGCATTGGTTTGATCTCAATATCGATATTGCAGGGAATAACCGGAACCGAAATTTACCGAAACCGCAACCGGCAACCGGAACCGTCCATTTAAACCGGATCCGGAACCAGAACCTGGTCTTCGAAATATTTATATATATATAGTAAAACAGATGATGGAAGAAATGAAGGTATAGTGGATTTAAAATGCATTAAAAATAACTTTTACATTAAACTTAATATATTGCGATGGTATTATTGCCTTTCTGAAACTTTAAAGAGACTGAGGAAGCTAATAATGTTTATTTATCGATCAAATAAGTCGGTTTTGGACATTCAGAGCAAAAAATGTCTTCCACTATACACCATTGCGTATACTGAGTCAAATCTAATGTGCTTACAAAGCTTGGAGCGTAGAATACACGCTTTCGCTCTGTCTCCAGTCGCCTCCCTTTACTACACATACGTTTGTTGCATGTTCTTCTGCAGGAAACTTAAAATTATTGGTTTATATGATTCTAAGAGAAAATAATAGATAGAAGGTAATTTTCTGATCAGTGGTCAGAGACACTGTTTAGGCTAGCGTTGGACAAAGAGTGCCCGTCAGTTAGGTCATAATGATGATAACTTTCTAATCAGAGTGCTTTAAATGAGACACACTGTGATGCTGCTCGCACAGTTTCAATAAATACAGTTCATTGGCAAGAAAGCAGTTTCTAGCTGCGTTGCAGATAACGTTAGTTTACTTCAACTTAGACTGATTTACCAAGTTTACAAGCGCACTGGCGGGTGCTTGACGCAATTTATGTTAGCCAAGCATACCCTAAGTAGTTCTGCGTAAGCCATACTCTGTTACCGAGTTGGACCGGTTTAATTCAAACGTATCCCACAGACTTCTCGATGTGTAAAATAGCTGCTACAAGCATCGAACTGGCCTTACTTAACAAACTCCTGCAGGTTATTATGAAAAATTGCTGCTCAAATTATGTGCCCTACTTACGTTTCACACGGCAAATTGGTTAATCTTTTCTTTTGCTTGGTTGTATTGGAGCTTGATCATTGTATAATATATATAACATATGTTTGGATTACAGGATGAAGCAAAAAAACCTGGAAAATTTCAGACAAAATTTTTAAACCGGAATTCCGACTCCGGTATGGGTTTTGCCCCGCAACCGGAACACGATTTTCGCCGGAACCGAAACCGGATTTCCAGTTACTCCCTGCGATATTGGTATTCAGATGTTCACCGGCATGTTGCATTTGAGATGTAACCGAAGTGACATACCCAATAATCAGACCGAAACCAGGAACTTTAAGCATGGTATTTTCTATAATAGTATCTAACCAAGACTTTGGACAAATTAACGTCTTCCACAATATTAAACCACAAGAACAAATTTATTAATTAAACAACTCTGGGTACAACATGAAATAACATCGAAAACTGAGGGCTTTCAAAAAAGGAATTGTGATAAACAACCAATAGAACACTATTCTGATAATCTCATGTGCAATGGAACAATATTCACAATATAAAAGAACTACAAATCACTCCAGAGATACCATGACATGACTACATCAATACTCAAATGAAAAAGTGGACAGAAGAAAGCAAATGTGATAAAAGCAGTTAGTCTCATTGGAAACACTAATATTTTGTAATTTTTGATAGAACTAGCTCGTTCGCTGACTTCAGCAGAGCGAAACCAGCAGCTGCGTCATAATTATTGATTTATACATGCCTACATTACAAAAAATACATTTAAAACAAATTGAATTACGTTGTAATCTTTCATCGCATAAAGCACGCCTCTGTCATTAGCTGTATCAAAATCGGTACACATCTGTCCTTCACTGTGATTAGCCATATCCCAAAGTGGTATTAACGCTGAAACATTAACGTTGTCTTTGATATTTGGCACAGAGACTGTTGAGCTATTACGACTGCCATCTTCGTTACCAACTGGATTGGGAATATAGTTAATTCGCGTCATTACCACAGAAACAGCCCATCGATACGAATCATACGTAAATGTGTCAGTATTGAGCGGCGTCTAAAAACATTCGCAATAAACGTTGCAAATAAAATCTGTTAGAGATTAAGCGTGTAAAAACGTAGTCTAAGCACAACATAAATTACGCTGATCCAGCTGTTTTGCATTCGCTTTCTTTAGAAACAATAATACTCTCAAGGACAAAAGAAATATAGAAGAAAGTATGCACAGCACAATAACGAGAGACATCAGAATAATTTACAGATCCAACTAAAAAAAAAGACAAGAAAATTGCGAAGTTTAATGTAAGTCGCCAGGGACTAAATATGAAAAAGGATATATATCGTTTTGCAAAACCATCTGCAAGTCTGTAAGACTCAAATCTGTGAAATATCACGTGGAAAAATACTCAAAATAATAAAATTATAAAAATACAAGCTAGTCCATGCAACGTCATCAGACGATAACACTGTGTCAAGCGCTTAGCTGAAAGAGCACGAAAACAACATAGATTACTAAAATTTATTATCAAAATTATTACGAAAAACCTAGCTAGCCCAAAATGATTTACAACAACGTGTTAGAATATACATAAAGTTCAGTGGTACACGCAGAAATGGCTGCCGCTCTTCAAACGTCCGTGAACATCAGCGCGATAATAAATATGTTTCTTCTCATAAAATTAGAGTATTTTGCATATACAAGTTTTAGCTGCCTGGCTTCGGTGTCTCAAATATGGTTGCATAAATTTTAATAGCTATACGTGCACGTCAGCTTTATATAATATATGATACTTAACGGGTTCAGCTGTTTCAAGTTTAGTTGCCAAAATCTGTTGGGAATAATTTTTCCAAAATGTCATAAAACATTTTAATCCAACAAAGTTTTCAAAATATTTAGTGCAGAACCTAATACTTAGTAACGAATGTTATTGGAAAATTTTTCCTAAATAAAATTTAGTATTTAAAGCTATTATGCATATATTTACTAAATCTATCACTCTAAACGTGATGTGTGTATAACGGACCCTAAAATAAGACTTAGTGGACTACGGACACAGCTGGCCAAAAATTGCCTGTTGCGTCAAACTGGATTTTAATACTTGATCGGCCAGAACTGGTCCGGATCAAACCGCGTCCTGCCAGGATCCAAAATTTATTCAATTTGTACCATTAATAAGCAATATATTATCACCAGTATACTATCGACACCTAAGGAAACTATATGCTCACAAAATTATAGGTATTAATTTTCAGTCAGTCATACTTTTGGGATGGACAACTTGGCTAATGAATCATAGCTTTTGAACTCGTGTATGGATTTGGTTCATCTTTCTTATTGAGTACATCATAGGTTGGGCTACGGAAAAGGAGAAACGAAGATCCGATTTGGACGAAGTACAATGGCCGCGAACTGAAGGGTTTCCCGCTGTGATTACATATGACAATGAAATAAAAATGCAGTATACATGTCATATATGCGGTATACCACACAATGTCCTTGGCTCATAGCTTGTAAATAGCTGGCTGATTGGTCAGCGAGAAGGTCGTCTAAAACAATGAAATTCTAGGTCTCCATGAGAGGATTTTGCATTGTGATCTCCATTTTTGATCTAATGCCCCTGGAAACAATCACGGTTTAAATAATGTTGCGATACCGAAACGAACAAAATGAAGAAGTAAGTAATTCGTATCGGTTTTCTGAGACTTTAGGCAGAAAATAACTGATGGAGCGCAAATACAAACTAAGTGAACAGAGTTAGATTTCATTGCGCGCTGAATAGACAAATTTGCGAAAATCCATCAATCCAATGTTGACTTATAAGTGATACACAGTTAAGAATTTTTGGGAATAGGAATTGCTCCGTTTCCATTATATAAACGTGTTATTATCATCACAATTTTTGTATATATATATGCATATATACCCATTTTCCTTGCACCGCACTAAAATATACAATCAGACCCAATGATATCATAGATAGACCCAGGTTTCTTAGAGTGTATATATTGAAGAAAATCCCTGAATTACATACATTTTGTTACACCACGATAGTAGTTCATATAACAGTACTCACCTTTTCAAATCCCTTGGACTTCGTTGACATAAGCTGGTAAAAATAGCAATACTGACGGGCAATGCTAATCACCATGTTCGCGGCATTGATCGCAACATCATTGACACATGACCCTGATCGAAATAGCATTTCAAAATGACGCTTCTTATAGTATAGTGGCGTCAAAAATCGTCTTGGAAGCTTCGAAAAGTAATCTGTCCACAAAGACGGTGTTAAGCTATCGAACTTGGCGCACTCGCAAAGCAGAACCACGGCAAGCAGAACGTTGGGCATACCTTTAAGCATTGGATCTGCCTTTACCACTTCTTCTGTAATAATAATTCTAATAAACAAATAAATACCTGGCCTTTCCAAAGGCCCAAAATTTTACCTGTGGGCTTTGTGCTTCAACCTTGGAGGGACTGGAAATACCTGGGGAATTTTCCGCAGGCTAGCTCAACGAGAAACCGGTGGTGTTGTAATTGCATGCTATCGCGTTTTGCATGGCTTTACAACATGTATACCGTTATGTTGTTGCATATTTATTGTTTACCTACAGGAAATGCTATTTCAGTAGGCTAAAGATTCATTTAACTTAAAACTTTGTTTTGAACAGTCAAAAATATAAGCGGTAGTATTGACTTTTACTATAACTGGTTTTTTCGAGGACGATCATTTTTGATGCCACTACAAAATGCCTGGGAGGTTGACGTGGCGGAAGCTAAAATTTACTTGGGGGACCAGCCAAAATCTTGAGGAGCAAGAAAATCTTGGGAGGGCTCCTCTCCTCTGCGGAAAGGTCAGAATTCTATTGTTTTCAATTCTAGGCTAATTCATTGTCAGGTTCATATTAACTCATACCTTAAGACGATTCAAGCTCCGAATGTTGTTGATATAATAAACATATATTTACCAAGAAAGTTTTAAATTTAACCGGATCCGGAACCTGGCCTTCGAACTTTATATATAGTAAAACAAATGAAGCTAGAAATGAAGGTGCTATAGATTGAAAATGTGTTTAAAAATTTTACATTAACTTAGTGTATTGCTAAGACGTTATCGCTTTTCTGGGACAATGAAGAGGTCGACAAATCTAATGTTTATTAATCGGTCAGAATTCTACTGTTTTCAATTCGACGCTAATTCATAGTCAGGTTCATATTAACTCTTAGCTTAACACGATTCAAGCAACTAAAATACGTTGTTGAAATAATAAAAATATATTTACCACGGAACTGTAAATTTAACTGTATCCAGAACATGCTCTTCGAAATTTATATATATAGTAAAATAAATGAAGGAAGAAATGAAGGTACTATATATAGATTTAAAATGTTTTAAAAAATTTTTACATTGAACTTAATGTATTGCTAAGACACTACTGCCTCTCTGGAACAATGCATATGCCGACAAAGCTAATGGTTATTTTTCGATCAAGATGTCATTTAGCGTTTTTGTACACCAACCCAAAAATACCTTGCACTATGTGGCTTTACATAACACTGAATGTGCTTGCAACGCATGTGGAGTAGATAAGAGAATTTCAATCTGTCCCTTACGGTATCCCTTTACGTACTACAACTACGTTTGTTGTATATTGTTCCTTTGGAAACTTGAATTATTAGCTTATACGGTTCCAAAAGAAAATTACTGAAGGTATGCTAACTATTTGAACAGAATATTGTAAATGAGCTAAACTGTGATACTGCTCCGCCCTGTTCCAATTAATACGATTCATTACCAAAAAGTGAATTATAGCAGACATGGCAGAATATATACTACAATATACACAAATTACAAAATTTACAAAAGCATTGGCAGGTGGCTGAGGCAATTTATGTTAGCCAAGTTTATAGTATTGTAAAATACGAAGAATTGTCTATGGTGTGCTACAGGGTTTAAGTTTAAAGGTTCCAGCATATGTATTTATAAGCAATCTATTCTCTGCCATCTATATATACATAAAGTTTTACCGGTTCCATTCGAATTGGGCTCTCGAAATTGGGGTGGGGGCTGGCGTTTTCAGCTGCCCCTGGCAAAACAATGTGCCCTCGGTTCGTGACCCCTGCAAAATTTTGGGCTCCCCGGTTCCACAACTCGTGGCAAATTTTATTTGTTTACAACCGGTAAAAATACCCAACCGACATAAAATTCGATCAAAATATGTACTAAAATTTCGTCTTGAATCCAAAACTTACGTAAATTTTGTCAAAAGTTTACTTCAAAATCGTATTTTCTCTCCATTAAAATCGCTTTGGATGTGTTGCCGACATAATTTTTAACCATTTGTGTCTTGGTAAAATGCCTCCCAGCTAAATTTAGCGCGCCCTAAACCAGGACCCCAGGTTCGTGCCCAGTGTCAAAATTGTTCAAAACAATGATTTATATGAGCAACTTATTAGAAATATTTCGAAGCTGTATTAAGGTTTTCGTGCAACAGTGAAACAAAATTATGCTCTATGATAGATAGATTTGCCTTGCGAACACAGAATACAGTTTAGTACAGTTAGTATTGTTTCCGTTTTTATACGTGAAACTGCAGCAACAAAATGTCTGAATGCCGATACTTTCATAAATTCGGTACAATTTTAACAAAAGTTAGCGGATTCACTTTCACAACTAATTGCGCTTAATATACACACAAAAATACAATAAAATCTAGCATCGTAACTACCGTAGATACATACCAAGGTTATTTTTACGACATAAATCTGAAGTGATTATTGCATTCCGCGGGACGGTCAGAACAATGGCACCCTGCTCAATCGATTGAGATGCCTTAAGTCCGAGGCCGTAACCATTGAATACTGCTATTTCGACTCCAGGAGCAACGGCAATCCCCCGTTTTTTACACCAAACATTAAGAAATTCATCAATTTGGCTCTGCGTAGATCGATCCATTGCTTCAATGACGTGATCTATAATGCCTTTGGCTTGGCTGAAGTCGTTTTTCGCCTGCAAGTTGCGCAATTCTTGTACCATATCAAATATTTCAAGAAAATTTGACCATAATGCCTGTGGCTGTTCGGGCAGTGGTTGTGAGCAACGGTCCAAAATTTCAGACACCAAACTTCCTACAGCTAAACGAAATTCATTTCGTAAACGTTGAATTTTATTGCTCTTCTTTAGCGATTTGCTCATTTTGCTAAATTTGTTGCAATATAAGAAAATATAAGAAAATACAGAAAGCCAAAATTATAATATTACCCTGAAACTTAATAGATGGTCAAATTAAATGCGTCTGCCTCAAATTTGAAACCACCAAAATTCAGGTTAAAAATTTAAACAAAATGTACAATGCAGAGTAACAATCGGTAGTACGCATAAACTGCTATAAACGCAGAATAATAAGTCAGCACATAATCGCAAACTTGATATATATGTTTTAAAGTTACGATTGATTCAAATGTCGATTTACCTATGTGTCTTCAGGGCGAAAAATATCTGGATTGCGGTCAGTCTAGGCTACTCGATACCATTTTTTGTTGCTCCTTCTGACAGACTATGAATTTAAACATCACCACCTATACCATAGAATAGTAATCTATGAGGTCAGAAGTAACAGGAAACATGTCACACACGACAGGTTACTTGCCAGATTTGTTTGAAAACTTTGTTGTACCACGCAGCCCGGTGATAATGGGCTATGTGTGTGATACACTTGATACTGTGTTTGAGAAGAGTTAGCGTGTACGTGTATACAAAACTTAAGTTTCGCTTAAACATCTACCGCATTCAATTTGTGCTTACATATGTGACACGGTAACCCCTTCATCCAGAACTTTAGTACATGTTTATTTCATCACCCTTATATTGTGCTATTTTATAATCTATAGTGAGAAAATACTCGTGGGAATTATAAATTTTGCGTCATCTATTGACGTTTTGTAGTTACACGCCGATTTTCACTGTATGTATTGTATTTATAAAAACCTTTGTGCATTACATATAGTATATTTACTACGTACAAAATGTGTCTGCATGTTTATCGGGTATTGTTTGATTTTAACGCATACGTACGTATTAGCAATATTTCTTGCTTATATGACGGTGCTTCACTGTATGTATGAGTATTGCGTGTAAAAACTGTAAATATTTGTCGTTTATGATTTCTAAAATTCACAGTATATCAAGGTAAAAACTGTAGAAATCGTGTTGTAGTGGACATTTGAAAGAAATGGCTGGTTCATAGTGGGATTTTAATGCTAAATGCCCTAGGGCACGCCGTAGATTATCCCTACTAAATTTGGCCGCAATTGGCCTACCCGTTAAAAAGTTACGGACCTCATTCCCTCGGTCATTTATGGCCCTAAGAATTTCATAGATGCTTGAAATTATAACTTTAGGTGCGTGTAAAACAATATAAAATTTTAAAATTTGTGTGTTAGGGTACAGTGTGGTTACATATCGAATTTTGAGTGTAGCACTTGGGTGCCTTAAGTATTAGGGCTACATTAGTGCAATTGTATATATATGTATTTGTGCTGAATTTTCTATAAAATCTTAAAAATTGTTATGAGTTAGGGATTTCGAGAATTTCATAAAAACGGGTTTGCTAACACAAAAATTAAAGTCTATGTAAGAGAGCGAAATTCACAATTCTAAGAATTCATAATCCGGTTGGCAGCGATTATATTAAAATCTAACGAGTTAGGGAGATTTTAGAATCAGGTTTAATTGGGTTCTTTGAATTAGGGTTCCAAAAGATCATTTAAAGGGTTGCATCTTGAGCTTAAGGCCTCGTTCAGCTACAATCGGTGATCAAATTGGTGCAGGCGTTCTGTGTGTAGCATCATTTGGAAACATATTGCGCTGCTTATAAACGTGCCTGTTCTTGTGTATGAATATTTGTATTGTAATACCTTATATGTGTAGTAGACTAATAGGTGAACTACTGTCTGCAGGAAAACACACTTACAAGGCGTTTTTTACAGCCGTAGCGTATTGGAAGAAGTTAAAACCTTTACGGCACGATCTCACAAATAAAACGCAAACAAATCAGTTACGTTGTAATGTGACTTTGGTCAACTGTGCCTATCCATATTTACTAGACCCCAAACTCAGGACCCGCGCCGGCTAAACATAGAAAACTCGGATACTTTGACTGGGCTACTTAATACGGCAATGTTCTCTGCAATTTACACCGGGCTAATTGATACTACTTCGAGGTTTTAAAAAGATTTTGACCGGGCTATTTGGTGAATGATAGGGAAAAGGATCTCAATAGCTGAATGGAGGAAATATATTGTTTGTGGAAATAGTGGTTTTACAAAATTTTGGCAGTTAGAAGATAGTATGAGTGCGGGTGGAAAAATAAAAAGCTCTGGCATGAGAAATAAAAGAGGTTTAAGATGATTAGGTATATACCTGTTTAAGAAGAGGAATTTAGGGTAAGGGGTAACGGTGTTAAGTTGGCTAAATCTTGTAAGCCGGAAGTGAAAAACCAAAATCTATAGCGGCCACCAACTTTAACCTCACTCCTACCGACTGTAGTACCAACTGAAAAGAAAAGAATCGAAGGAAGGTAACTGTATGTTACCTAATTGCATTAACTAAACTAATGCAATTTATGCAAATTAGCTGAAAGGAAAGAAAAGTAAAGACGCAGAAGGGAGAGAGGGATATAATGGTTGAAATTGTGAAAAACCCTGGGTTTTGGTGAATTTTATGGGATTTGGGATGGGTTTGGGCCAGTATTACCCTTGTAGCCTAGTAGACCCCTGTTATTTTGTTTTGTTTTGTTGGGGGTAGGGGTTGCAAAGGAATTTTCTTATGTCGGCTATCGAAATTTAAAAAGGGATGGGATTCGTCACCGAGAGATTGTGCGGTTCCAGGTGTGGCCAGTAGAATGCCGGTGGGACACTTGGTATGGCGCGCGTCTTTTTTCGTGAGCGGTACTAGTACCCTATATTTCGCGTTGCAACGTGATCCTTGCTCGGCTCTATTGCTCGAGTTCTAGATAATGGGCAACACACACGTATAAAGAACGTTTATTATAACGTGATAAAATGTTAAGGCACTACTATCACTGAAGATAATTCGAGGCGCTGGTTCGATAACCGTATTAAAATACCGTACTACTCTCGATACTCGTTTTTCTGCACACTGATTTTTCAGTAACGGTTAGTTGAGCGCTCGCGACCAAAATGATCGTACTATTCTTAATACCGTATGATTTTTAGCTACGCTTGTACTCCACCAGACTCTCTTGCGCAGCCTGACTTTCACTATTGCAGTCAGACACTAGATTTGCACAGTCTGACGTTTCACTTTCACTGTGCACTTCGGCCACTGATTTCAGTACTGTCGACGATCCATATTTATTAGTTTAGTCCTTAGGTTAAGTTAAAGCTACCTTGTGCTTGGCCTAGTCCTTAATCCTAAGTTATAGCACTAATGGTTAAGGGTTATATCTGGGCGATAGTGGTTAGGGTTTATGTTATTTAGTACTTGAGCAAGTTCCCTTGTGGGTTGACACAGCGACACCGGACGGTTGCCATCGTGCGATTATTTGAGTACGTCAACCTAAGCCTTAGATTTACGCTAATAATGCCAATTATGTTAAACAGGCCGACACCGGACGGCTGCCGAACCATGTTATTAAAACTGTACAACAGCGGTCGACTACTATACAGTTGAAGTTTCTCACTCCATACGTCATACCGGACGGGGATTCGTATGGGGAAATCCTCGCCCTACGGACGCAGGTCCAAGACTTGCAAGTGGAATGTACGGCGACTCGAAGAGGTTATCTTTTTCCACGCCCCTTACTCGCTCGGTCTTCTCAAGAATAATACTACTTGATTCACCGACAATGGACACTGCCAATTTCACAAGGAGTACTACGAATTAATTCGGATCCCACTGTTGGGGCTGGTGCCTTTTCACTATCATTTTTCTTTTTCTTTTCAATAAAGGACGCCCCCACGTCGCCCTGGTATTCCCTGTCGTCCTGGGCGTGGTATATATTGCGTAATATAACGTATATACGCATATGTATATATTATATATATAATACATTACTAGCTAAGATTTTCCTAACTTAAATAAAGTTAATTACAATATTACTTATTACTTATTTATAAAATTCCTTTAAATAACCCTACTCTTCCCCAACCTCATTTAAATATCCCCAAATCGCCCAAAACACACTTTTTCCTTCTCTCTACCATTTTTCCTAAAATATATACCTCATCCACGCTTTTCTATTACCCAAAACCAAAATCCTACCCAAAATCCATTTGTCTCCAATTTACCATTTTCAAGTAAAATTCAAACTACCTTGTCTCTCCCAATACCTAACCAATACCCTCCAAAATTCAATATTCTCTTCCCGTCACCCGTCTACTAATACATATAAAATTTTGCTTTCCCCTCCTACTTCTTCCCATAGATCTCTCCTTTCCCAAAATCACCATTTTTCCTCTTTTTGCTCATTTCTTCTAATACCCCTAATTTCCTCAATACCCCACCAATAACTACCATCTTTTTACATCCGTTTTCCCTCTACTAACCTAACCCCATATTTAACCCACACCCTTCCTTTTTTCTATTTTTTTATAAAATTTCATTTTTCTAAATCTTCACTTTTTCCCATTTATTCATTTTTCAAATATCTCCTATTTCCCCAAAACCTTATCAACCAGTCCCAAATTTCAATATCCTTTACTCCTTATCCCAATTCACATTATATCTACTCCACCCCTTTCTACTTTTTTTATTTCTTCTAAATTTCTATTTTCCAAAATTTCAACTTTTCCTCATATTTTTACATTTCTCAAACCTCTACCATTTCCCTCAAAGTTAACCCAAATTCCCAATACAAATACCCCTATCCCACTCCTTCAACATACTAAAATTTTACCCTTCAATTCCCCTACATCCCCCATACTACCACCCCCCCTCCCCCAATAATTTTAAAAACTATTCTTTAAACTTACTAATATTATTAATATTATTATAATTTAATAAATAATTTATATATAGAAAGTTCTAGTGGAGGGACTTTCTTTTGAGTATCATGTGATTTATTATTAGTGTCGTTGTCATTATCAGTGCGGTGAGGATGGAGCGAGGCGAGTAGTGGATGGTTATCGATGCGTTGATAGTTTTGTGGAATAATTATTATTGTTTTAGTTTTAGATAGAAATGAGATAACTAGTGGAGGGCGACGTGTTATAGTTTCCTTCTATTGTCTCGTTGCAGCGTTATTTAGCGGAGTACAAGGTTTTCTTTCCTAGTTCTGTTAACGGAACCTTTTCATGCAGTTCATTTTCTTTTTTGTCAGTGCCGTGATTTATCACGAAAGTAGTTAGAAACGCCTGGAAAGCAGACTGGTATAGTTTTTAGAGTAAGGTATTACCAAACTGGTGTTATCCCAATGTGCGCGAACGTGATGGTTTTATGCCTCAGGAGTTCGAGGAATGCTTCAATGGTAATACAATTTCGACGCCTATGTCGTATTGCGTACTTTCTTATGTATGTACTTGCAGTAACTCCTTAAGGGTTCAACGAGAGTGCTGGAGTAGGAGTGGTGTTATATTTTTGGTATTATTTGCAAAGCATGTCGGGAGCGCTGGTATAAACCAAGAGCTGAACAAGTCAGTGACATGCTAGAGGATAAAATCCGGAGATTTTCGCGATTGAGTACGATCATTTCACGAGTTGTTTCAGTGTTTAAACCCTGCTCCATTGCGCTCCGACGTCGTGTTAGTGTAAATAAACTGTATAACGTGCACGGGTATTGGTCGAATTCAAGAGCGTAATAACGTAATAACACTTGATCCGCGCCGAAACGATTAGTGTGACCTGCTAAGTTACCCTTTGCCTTGAAACGCTACCCTTGGAACACTACCGCTTTACTGGTACGCCAGACCACGGACTTGCGCACCCCAGTGGCTGGAAGGACTAAGTATTTGGTGGCCTAAATAAACTAATCGAGTATAGACATTGTGTATTATAGTAAGCCCTGGGGGTCGGAGCGTCGCGTAAGCACGAACAGAACGGCCAAGCAAAGACTATAAGCTCCGACACCACCTTGTATTCTCGCCCTGGAATATCTCACCCGACACAAACGGGCCAAAGTTTTAAAATATAACTAAGCCTAGTACGTTATGCTAATCTATCGCTCTCTAATTTCTTATTCGCCACTTCTTACGGTTTTATAAGAAAAACTAATATTACTAATGAAAATAGTAATAGAATAGGTTTACTTATTTGTACCACCAGTCGCAGCACTCCCGATACGGTTTGCTCTTTTTCACTCTAATTCATAGCAATCAGGCAACCATGCCGTGCATTCTTTGCGCTCCAAAGTACAAGAATCGGCTTTGTAAGGTCTATCGAGAAGGAAACCCGAGTATAGGCGTTTCCTGTTTTCCGAATAGCTAGTCCATTGGGCCAAGGGCCGAGTATACGCTCCTTTCTAATAGGACAGCGATGTAGGCTAAACCGGTATACAAGACACGTGGCTTTCAAAATAGCAACACTCTCTTATACAACTCTAACATCAGAGACCGATATGTTAACCATTAAAAACGGAAAACTAGAAACCACAGCATTACCTAGGTAAGCCATGTCGAATACAAAATAACAATAAAATCAACACGTAGAAGTTAAGAACAAGTGCCGCTATTCTGTACGACTCTCAAAACCAGACTGAAAAATTAAACTAAACTAAGCTTAATTGTATGTTAGCAACTTTTGGAAACCCCAGATTTTAGGGACCCATATAATAATTGATTTTGTGAGAAAAGAAGTTTAAAAACTAAAATTTTTGATATTAAACCCCGGGACCCCTGGTAAGCTACTAGACTCCCGATAATCTCTAATATAAACAGACATAAAATAAAAATAACGCAAGCGAAAGTTACCTAGCTAAGTAATTAAATATAAAGAAAACGAGAAGGTAAGTTGAGTGGTTATCGGGAAATAATTAAGTACCGCACGTGTTCGGTTTTCCTGCGCCGGTGATAATGGACATATCAGTACTGGCATTTTCAGAAAATTAGATGTTTTGAGATTGCTTATTTTGTGATTCTTTAATTTGTTTGACCGATGTTTCATCCGAATTTTGCTGCTCCACTTGCAAACGGTCGTCTTGTTTTTGCATCTGTTCTATTTGATCGAACCAGTCTGTCACCCTGAGCTTGTATTTCTTGTGATTTTTCTCTAACAGAATGAGTTTGACTTTGTTCATTTTCAACCGCCGGGCCGCGCTCCTGTTACGTGTTCGTAATATTGCTATACTTGATCTTGTGGACTCGTGCACTTGAGGTGGTTCAAAGTTAGTGAAAATATTTTGTAAGGCTTGTTACCGGTGCCCGTAAGTGAAACATTTAGCCCGGTCAGTACCAGCGGATATAGAAATATTGCGTTATATCACGACTTTGATTTGCGGCTTTTTTGAGCCTCCGGCTAAGCAACCGTCGTGGTTACCTTGTGGGAAAATTTACCAAGCTGTGGCAATCGGTACCCTCGTAGGAGAGGTAAGATGTAGATAGGTGCCCAGAAGCGGAGCTATTGCTAGTGTCGCGTTCCAGTTGTCGGGGTTCACTAGCCTACACCGGGGTCCCTTTGTCCTAGAACCTTCCAAAAACCAAAAAATCGCTTTAATCCCACGCCAAAACAAAAATCACTTATTACTCAGCCCCACCTTCTTGTTTTACTTTTCTCTTAATTTATCCTAAATTCCTTAATTTGGGCTCAATAAGAATAATTTTCACTGATTCTTTTATTTAGCTAATTTACTGCTTGCTAACATGAATTTTGATTGCGAGTGTATGTTGAATGTCTGGTTCGGTGTTCGTAGAGTAGTGCAAAGCATTACATTATGTCTAATTTTTGATTGAACGAGTTCGGTTTGATTATTTAGCTACACAGTTAGAGGTGGCCAGGCAAGTATTGTTTATTCTGCGATTCAGGATTTATGTATATGTCTTAATTAGAATTTTGGAGTAACACTTATTGGTTTTATGGCTTTATGATTTTGTATTGTGACCTAAAAGCAGCATGCGTAAGGAATTACGCGCGGATTGGACGTATTTACAGATTTTCTTGGCTCAGAAATTTATGACTTGGGTTAAAGATCGGTGTATCGTTACAGTATAAAGCTTTACATATAGGTATTTTACAGTCCAACTAGTTATTACCTTTAGTAATATTAATTCCAAAATAAACTTTGGTGGCAAATAAACCTTTATCAGGAATGATAGCGTACCAATTAATTTACCAACTTTACTAATATTTAAAATATCGGCCGTTGTATCGAGTAACTCCCGGGAGAGCATTGCAGGTGGAACTAAATTTTAGTAGCGCCACGTGTGCTGTCAGGCAGCCGGCGGCTCAGTAGGAAGTGCTATTCTTGAGCAGACCGGGGCGAGTAAGGGGCGTGGATTCAAATAACCACCTCAAGAAACCCTTCTCCTAATAATCAACCTGATGGACAGCTACCCGTGGGCCTGAGGATTGAGAAAACAACTGGATAGTAGTCGACCGCTACTACACAGTTTTTAATTAAGTAGTCTGCCAGCCAGCCGGGGACACTACATTACTGTAACGGCAAGTAACGGTGTAATTCTAAGGCCCGGTTAAGGTAATTAAATGATAGTACAGTGTGCCAGCCGGCCGGAGGTATTGCTGTATCAACTCAAAAGAGCAGTATCAAAGTAATAAACTAACTTAAAATATCTCATCACTCAAACCTTAAGCAGTCTGTCAGCCATATGGGGGCGATTGCATTAAATAAGGAACAGTGTTAGAGAAAATCTAGGACTTCTGTTCAGGTACTTAATTACTCGTTCAGCTGTGATATAGCAAAGGGCGGTTGTGTCAGAGGAATAGTAAAGTAGTACATAACCCAATTGTAACACTAGTAGAAGTTGGGACGAGCAAAAGTAGTACGCTCAAGTGGTCAAAATAACGAAAGAGCTTAAATCTGGCGAAAGTTAGCGGTGGTGTTGTTAGAGCGATCCGAAAAGAACGGTACTAAAGAATAGTGCCGCAAGCATAGTCAACGGGTGCTTAAGCTCAATTGCGTAACATTTTATATTGTGGTGTCAATAAACATTTTCCGCTACGTCTTTGGTTCTAGCATTTCTGATCCTCGAGTTTTTCGAGCGTAGCCACGCAGCACTGCAAAATCTAGGGCATAAATATGGACCACGGCAATAAAGAACGCGTGCCATCCGATCATCCCCACTGGCCACACCTCGTTCCCAACAATCTTTGGTGATGATTCCCTTCCCCATTTAATCTCCGATAGCCGTCATAAGAAAAGTACCTACCATCCAGTCAAAACTATAAAATATAACATGCTGCTCACGATGTCATGTAAAAGGAACAATAATAATAAAATAAAAAGTGGTCAGTATTTTCGAAAACGAAAAGTTGACCTCAGTCATAAATAAGGAATAGAAGTTATTTATACGGTAATAGGAACTATTTGATCTCATAACCGGGACGTTTTACGAAAGTCCTATCTAAAAGTTTAAACTATTAAATGCCATTTCAGAGAGCACCACCGAGCGTAATAATTCACAAAGAATAACGACAAGAGCAAAAACGTCGATCAGAAAGAAGGAATTAACTAAGAAATACAAAGCGCAGAAAGTCCAAAAACAATAGCAACGCCAAGCGTAACGGAAGCACTTGAAAGTGCAACCAAACAATTCAACCCATTCACGTCTGAACCAATAGAACAAGGAGACAAAGAAAACGTACAACAAACACATACGAGCACGTTTCAAGAAGAGACGAGCGAAAACGAATTGTTTGCAACAGCTGACGACCCTGATAAAAAACTTTGAGAAATGATACAAAAATCGCAACGGCAACGCCAGTCTCTGGCTGCACGCTTTCGACGAGTTAACTTTGGATCATGCTCGGAAACCTCCAACCGATTTGCTTTTAACTTTATGTTCTCAAAAATGCCAAATTCTCATTGGTTCAAATGCTTTTCAATGTGTCCACTATTTATAACAATACCGTCTGTTCACTTCTGAGGTATTCAGCAAACAAAACAGAATGCAATTTTATTAAATTAAATGGTGTTACATAATTAAATAGAGCAACATTGTTGAAAACACTAAGTGTCCAGTGCACTGTACTCTGACTAAGAGTTGAAGTAGCGCCCGCCTTTGATAAATTACGGTTTTGGACTTGAAATATAACTCGATAAGACCTGAGCAGCTTCCAACGTTTAAGGACTGAAATTACCTTACTCAAAACAGATTTTTAGCACTTTTACACTGCTACGTATTTATTGCTAAATGTATGTACGCGTATACGCATTTCATAATTCAGCGCTTACGTTATAAAAGACCCCCATACCGAAGTTTTGTCACATTGCGTGTCTCTGCTACCATGTATTATGTAACAGCCCGACAATTTACAGGGATTTCAATAAGATCTTCAAATAAGGAAAATTAAGGTCAAATCGGAAAAAGGGGTGCGATGGGCGATCGGATACCGGTGGAGCGTGACTTGGATAATATATTGTGTACTATTCATTGCCGTTGTTATAAAATAAAAGATGTACCATTCTTGTAACCTGTTGTGTAGTCATGCTCCACCCGCCCGAGGTGCACGGGGTGATTTTGGCACCAAAATGGAATACTTGTGACACTAAGTAGGGTATCCGGTCGGCCCCAAATGAATTTGATGATAACACAAAATGTATTGTTGTAATGTGCTATATATATACATATATTGAGGAAAGTGGTGGCGCACTCGGATGGGCCGGGGACAAGGGGCGAGATTTCGATAATCATCTTTCAGTTTCAATTGACTCGGTGCCCTAAGGCCGATCCCGGTGCGCCCCATAGTAACGGTACTGTATTAATGTTATTGGCAATCCGTGTCATTTTATAAAGAAGGTATTTTGTGTTGCATGTCCGGACAGGTCGGGGTGTTACGTGGAATTTTAACCCAAAATTTACATGGGGGAGTTTTTATAGTAATTCAGATTTTAAGGACCTGTTCTGGCATGCAGCTGTGGAATTGACAAATCAGGAAGTGAGGCGAGAAATCAGAACTCACAGGAAAGGAAGGCAACGAAATTTATCCACAATGTCATTTTCATAGGGACTACTTAAAAGCGAAAATTTCCTTAATTTTAGGCAGCCACGGCCCATCGAGCCTTGTTCATTGTTATAAGGGACCTATTGGGCTTATGAATTGCGGGTCCGGGTTAAATTTTTCCTTACCGGTAAGCACTCAGGGACCCCCAACTAAGCGTTTAAACACCCAATTTTCAAAGTCTCAATTCTCGACCAAAATTACCAAAACTCCCCAATTTCTAGATCTCTACACCTCCGCAGGGTCTTACCCTAACTGTCTCATCGAAAACCGGGGCCACCTAACTTAACCGGTCCGAGCAGGACCTTGATAACCTTCCCCGGACATCAAAATTTTATGTTTTTAGCTCACAAAATGGCCTCTAACATGCCACCTATAGGAGCTATATTAAATTTAATGTTTTCATCAGTAGGCGACCAGCCAGGGCATGAACCTGGTTCCGCCCCCGGTCGCCTACTGTTTTCCGTTGAGTAGCAACAGTCCAAAACGCGTCTAAATTTTGATACATTTCGGGCGCCCTGAGCGCTCGTACAAAGTTTCTCTCAGAAAATTTCTCGCCGACCAGGGCGAGGTTTAGCGATCGCTGGCACGGCTCGGCTAAGCTGTGTTGTTGATATAACCGATTTATTACACTGGCTAGTGTCCACTGAGACCGGCATTGTTGTCGTTCAGCTGTCGCGGCTTGTTAGTTGCTTGTGTTTATGTACATATATTAAGATAAATATGTGTCTTAAATTTGAAATTTTAAAAGTTGGCGCTTGTAGGCACTGTAAGAAGCTAAGAGAGACAACAACGTAGAGGGAAAGGGGGGTAGTAACCAGGGTATAAAAGGACAGGGCCCGACGCAGCGTCGGAGCCAGTCGAGCAAGTTGGCCGCGAAGTCGGCAGTTTCATTTAGGGCGGTTGTCGCCATTTTAGAGTTTGTTTCTTTTTCTTGGCTTCTTGGTTTTTCTTTTCGGCTCGAGTTTTGCCCAGGAGGCTCCTACTGTGTAGCACAGGGTGGAGACCCTCCTGGGGCGCTTTTCGCGATTGCAGAACTTCACAAACGCGAGCTGCCTTTGCGGGTGCTGGCGCGTCCGACGGATGCTCCGCGCACCCGTAAATGCAGCTCCATTAAATTCGAGAAAATTTGCACGCAAAATTGTTCACAAGCTTGAGATCCTCGACTGGTTCCCCGCTCGCCGGGTCGCTGTGTTTCATTTTAGACCCGGGGGCGAAAATCATTTAGTGATGTGAACGGGGCAGGCAAACACACGGGAAGGGTAATAAGCCGAAGCAAAGTGCTCTTGGAATAAAAATTTTTAGTAGCGTGTTGACCTGGAGGCAGCCGCTAAGGCAGGTAAGAATTGAGCATAAGCACAAGAT
>JASANE010030316.1:0-16365 GCA_030248225.1 Trileptium ribeirensis | reverse complement strand
CAAGCTTGACAGCCTAGTTTATTTTTTCCGAATACAATTTATAACCACATCAGTAATAATTTCAAATTCCAAATGATTTTCAGTCTCAATACTTAGGGCAAATTTTTTTTATTTTTTCTTTAGAAGAAGTTAATACTTAAAAATGAAAACAATAATTTTGAAACAGCTTTGGCAGTATCAAAAACCCCAATACCTAGGCAAAAAGTTTTTAAAAAATGTTTTTAAAAAATTACGTTCAAACATCAAAAATTGGTTTTGAGAAAAGAAATCTTAAGTTTAGGTTTGAGAAAAATATTCTACAACTGTACAAAATATTGAAGTTTTAATAATTGTTTCAGATTCATATGGGCCCAAAATTGATTACAAAACGAAAATATTTTTTGTGTCTCAAATTTCTTCTTAGTTTCATACATATTTAAAAATATGTGAAAAAATATTATTCACATTGACAATAATATTGTGAAAATATTCACAAAAGCATAAGAATACCAGAATAACTGGATATAATAAAAATACACTACGAGAAACTGAGACAAGTCATAGAACAAACTTCAAGCCGACAATCCGTAACCAGATCTTGTTCCATATCTAAAATTGCTGATTCGTCACCAGTCGCAGCATTTAATAGAAGTGAAGCCTACAAAAATAAGTAAATACGAAAATCAAAGACGAACCACATATAGACTAGGATATAGCGTCAATACAACGTTTAGGATAATGAATCTGGTTTTAGATAAACTATACTATTACACAGTCTCTGCCAAAAATGACTGACGAATCTCGAACAAACAAGCTTCAAGCGAACATATAAGATTAAGTCCAGTAAGAGATTGTCGAACATCAATACAATTTCAGCGAAAGCGTTTTCAATAGCTTTGAACAATACTAATGTCGAATCGAGATGTCATTATGGATAAGTCACATTTTAATAAGTACGATCGAATATTGATTGAACAGATGTTAAACACATTCGAACACGTCCGCCAAAACTTTCAAACTCGGTTCGAGCAAATAATAGCGTTCTTTAACCAACATCGAATGAGTCTTGGACGCACAGCGATCATTTCTGACAGGGACTGTGTAGTTTTTAGCGTTTAAGCCATAATAGGTATTTTGTAATACCTATTATGGCCTTTATTGATTCTGATGTAGAAAATAATATTTTACAACATCGGTAAGTGCTAACCTTTTTGTAATTGTCGGCCGCAACCAAAAAGCTACAGTTTGCTTCAGCATTCATTGCTTCAACTGTGTATTTAGAGCATTGCAATTTACTACTGAATACACCTCGGACTTGATCAAAATCTCGCAAAGAGCGGTACAATCTACAAAAGAAAATGAATCAAGCAGTCTTTACATTTGTGTTTAGAGACTTCTTGTAGGACGAAGTGACAAGATTAATAACCTATCCGACCGTTCATTGGTTTTGTTGCTTAAATAATGTTTCACTTCAGCACGGCTTATTGTTTCGACGTGTGACTTGATGTCACAAAGTACGTATAGTACAACGCTGGGGTACAGTACTCGCCAGAAATGAGTGTCACCTTTCGAACGAAAGAACGAACATCGAACAGAAACCGAAAAAGATTTATTTTTCCCGAACAAGCCTTGAACACTTTTCGAGCAAAATCTCGGGCAAGCCTTTAGACTCACTAAGAATACGCCAGAATTTCTTGTGAGTACAGTACGTTGTACGATAATTATGCACGGTAGTAAATGCGTTACAAATTAGCCACGCTGTTCGTGATGTTTCTTTTAAAACGTGGTTGGTAATATATATTGGCATAAACAGAAATGAAGTGTCTTCATTAATGCATCTTTCTTACAAAAAATATTTTCAAGATTCCTCAGCATTATGAAAAGTAGTTGTTACGGACCGTAAACACGAAAAAAGTTTTTCTGATTACTGTAGTTAATAATTATTTGGAAAAACCACGTTTCGATAAAATTTATATGTTTAATAAAATATCCTTGCCTGGCTAATGAAGTCCATGCATCACTAAAATTTTTCTCCGAAGCTTCCAGGCGTGAACGTTTCTTGCTTGTCGTGGCCGACGCGGCAGGTTCTTCCAGCGTAAATGATATAATCTTCTCCTCGATAACTGAGACGCCTGTAATTCAGAATCAGAATAAAAATGTGCCTGATTTTACAGTACGCAACTATAATAAGTTTCATCAAAATAAACAGAGATGATGTGAAGCTGCTCTGACCGATAACAAGCCACAGTCATGCTTATTGAACAAATAACAAACATTATTGTTGCTCAAATGAAACGTGAAATCACTGTATTAGAAAGATTATCAGATCAAGCTACAAATTTCATACTCGCGCCAGTATGTGACATGATATTTATACACAACTTGTATAGCATTATTAATTTTCAAAAGAAGTTTGACTGCAAGTAAATTTGAGATAATCAAATGTTGAAACTGCTATTGCTGAAAAACAAGTTACTCTAGTCTGATTCGATCAAACACACCAATGCATCCTGCAAAATATGGCTGTGTCCTTTTTATAAAAAAATTACTTACTCTATACGTCCTGATTTTGAAAAATACAACCCAAGGAAACAAATATATTACTAAGTTTAGTATTTCGGTATATTCTTATAATTATGTTATAAGACAGTAACTCAAGCGCTTATACAACCTAAGGAGGTTGCAAATATAATTGCAATTTAAAATAGTGTATTTTCATCGTCGTACAGCCATCAGAAACTTAATAAATGAAATGTGCCATAGCACATTATACGGCGCCAAACCTTTCAGACTCTAACAGTTAAGGAACGGACAGAAGTGCGCAAAAACGGACATATACGTCATTCAGGAACGTCTACATACATGGACATTTTTATTGAGCCACTTAATAGCATCCAGATAATTTTACGTAAGTTCGTGGTTGCACTTTTTGTGTCCACTATTGTATATTCAGCTAAAAATGGGGCAACTACACAAGCATGCCAAAAATACGTTTACCTAGGTCTTGCTGGCCGCCCATCTCAGATGCAAGTGCAATGTTTTCCGAAGTGACATCGATACTTTGCGGATGTTGATAGCACAGGCGCTAAACACAAGATAGTAACAAATAATTGTAACATAGCTTATTATAATAAGCCGTGCGACAAAATGTATGAACGCATGGTTAGCTGTATTACGCACGGTTAGATGTATTACAAACCCATCTGGTTTCTGCTGGTGAGGGTAGAAAGGGGGCAGTTTTTCTTGCTTGGTCTTCCCCTGGCTCGTGGGAAGGTGCCCCCGGTTCATGCCGCCTGCAAGACACCACTAGTTTGGTCGCCCTTCCGCTGACGAAACCGGGACACCACTCAAACTTGCCCCCCCGCTTCAGGCATTTACTAGTAACCAGGAGCATTTAATCGAAAGGCGGCTCGAGTTTTTCAACCCTAAAAGTGGCGCTACAATTAAATATTCACTAAAATATGTTGGAAATATAGTCCTGAATTTATGGTTGCAGCCAAAATACCGGAAATTTTAACAAAAAACACCGTAAATATGAATACATTAGTATAAAGCTGGCTGCTCCACGAACCCTCGCAGGCTGAGGGGCAAGAAATGTTGCCTCTTCTGAAAGGGGGGCGGAGGAGCAGAAAACCGATAGGGGCATAAAATGGGTATAACCTTAAAATGTACCGTTTTGTTCCGAGTATTTTCGGGGCTACAAATTCAAAGGAAAGGTGTAAAAGCTGCGAAAACTGTATTATTAATGCGCGAGTAAACTTAAGGTGGCCCCATCAACTATCATATTTTGTAATTTTGCATAAATTAGGGGCTAAACTGCTCGCGACTGAAATCTAAAACCATTTTGTGTCTTAGAAAAATCATGCAAAGCTACCGAATTTTTTGAGAACTGAACTCTGCCGAATTTGAAATAAACCCGTTTTGTTCGCGAACACCAAGAGCTTAACGATAGAATCTATTTGCTTGTGATGTCACTTTTGCATTAAATTTGATCGCGAACACTGAATAATTCGAATTTAAGTGATCAGGAATTAAGGAACCAAATTTCTACGAATTAAAAACGTTTTTATGCAAAAAGGATCTGCGGTTCGACACTAGTAATTACAAAATAGGATGCTTGGTGAGGTCACTTTAAGTTTACACGCACATAATGTTTTCGAGTATTTCTGGGGTTACAAATCGAAGTGGGGGCGACATTTTTTGAGGCGAGGGGACGAAATGGAGGCCGGGCCACACAAAAGCTGCCTTCTCCCCAGTTGGAAAACCATAACGCAAAACCATTTGAACCAGGTCCGCCCGCTATAAATTTTAACCCAGTGGCGAGGCCATTGTGTTATAGCATAACTTTTTCTGCGTTCATGGACTTATGCGCACGATTGCGTTGTCTTTTACTCGATCAAAGTCGTGCTTCCGCGCTAGCTTGACTTTTTCACAAGTTTGCGTGCACGTTGACTATGCTACGCTATTAATTTGTAAATATGATTGAATATTAATAAGTTTTATATAGCGATAGCATATTTAAACTTAAAAATGCCTGTTAGTCATTTCAGTTACTATCGCTGCGGTTCGGGTGTGGATTTGCTTTGAGATCACACAAATCATATAAGTCGGCTATCACACGGCGTTGCTGTTATGAGTCTGAAATGTATTTTTAAATTCGTTTATAAAACACGAATAAACATATCTAAAAGAAGCTACGAGATGGTTATACGTATATAGTATAGTATGCTTAGCATATATTTTGTAAATGCACATACAAAAATATGCATTTTTATATAAAAATACACACATGCACACATATACATATATAAACAGTCGAATTACGAAATAAATGTTGTTTGCATGAGTAAGGAAATCTGAGGTGATTGCGGATAATGTGAAACGTTTCGGCCGTACCAAGGGTCTCATCAGACAGTTATAGGCTGCCATTACGTTTTTCATTTTTATTTATAAATATACAACAAAACAGAATATACATGACTATAGCAATTTTGAATTTTCTTCATTCACTACCTCCGTTTGGACCCATACTGATGCACCGATTGATACTTATGTTGCCGTAGATGAACTGAATGGTCGTAGACGTATACTGTTATCAATGTATTGCCTTCTGTAACCACATTAAACATGTAGCCTGCCTCAACGGTCCGT
Source organism: Trileptium ribeirensis (assembly GCA_030248225.1). NCBI lineage: Eukaryota > Metazoa > Nematoda > Enoplea > Enoplida > Thoracostomopsidae > Trileptium > Trileptium ribeirensis. Next base: position 11,235 of record JASANE010030316.1, on the reverse strand, counting down.
CATCGATAACCAACCACATTCCAGAACATCTCGAAATGCTCCACTCCGTTATCTTGTCGCACGAAGTGATCGTCGCCGTTGAACACCGATTCGCACATATTTGCCTCGTAATCAGTTAAGAAGAGAGAATTTCCAGGAATTTGTTGTTTAGTATGACCATGAGTAAGGTGCTTGCTAATATGTGGCGACATAACCGACCGAAATCAAACATAAGAATGACTGAAAATACAAACTGCACAAGCTTTTTATAAACATTTCATCCACATTTCATCCCTGCCAAGGGAATCATCACACGGTTTAATGGTTACTGTCATGTTTTTTTATTTTTTATTGAACAAATCCTCAATACCACAATTATACGGCACAAAAATATTAGAATACAACAAAGAAAATTTAAACAATGCATGGTCAAATGAATGTTCTTTTTGTGTTTCGTCATAATGAATTCCACCGCCACATGCACTGCCTGACGTCGTTGTTAAAGTTTGGTGAGTTTTTATTCGACATCCCACCTACCGTCGATGTATTCACTACTTGATTTATACTGACGATAAAATTCCACTATTTTGCCTGCTAATAGGCGGTTTCTTCTTGAAGATAAACATTGCGTACGTATTCTAGTTTCATGCTTCACGTATGTTAATATAGATTTATCGGTGACGAAGCAATTGAAATCGTACGTTACCAAGTGTTTCATAAACCTCGCTCCCATATAATGGATCTGAACGTATATTCACGATAAACACCAACCGCTCGTACCAATAAAAGTCCACGCTGATAAGGTATAGATATATCCGTACATAAATGCTCAAATAAGCCATATAAATAAAACATTTGCGCGCTCAATTTAAGATTTCGTGAAGATCTTAGACGAAACTTATTGAATTTTACATTTCACATCTAATAGCAATAAAACCGTTTCACATATGAGTATTATAAACAGTACAGTGCAAAATACAACTCTCTTGTCAATTTCCATCGCTGTTATTTCTGCCAACGCCATTCTTTTTAAGGCATTTTGTTCCAAAACACTTTCCTGATTGCTTTTATATTCAATACTGTTGTAAATTCGCCCACTGCGAAAATTACAATAGTTTTGACAACTCTTTAACAAAGTCGATCGAAAGTCTAACTTGTCTATCTGGTGGGTTTGAAATGTAATTACAATCGCTACTATGATCCTTGTTTAAATCAATGCAAAATGTCTGGTATGCTGCATTTTCCTTAAATCCAATATACGTAAATCCCAAATTTTTACTTTATTATTGAACGCATATAATGTATTATAAATCATTCTCATATCATTGGTTACCATAATCAAGAGCCTGTTTTGTTAATTTTGCTTTAGGTATGTATAATTTAAATTCATTAATCTGTACTAAAAACTTGCCGTGTTTGCTACACTGTAATATTAGTGACGGTGAAGTTTTAGTAACTTTGAATTCAAGTTTAGTTTTAGGTGGAAGGTAATTTGGTTGCAAGTGTGCGTCCATAATTACTGGAAAATACAGTTCACATTTCTGTGATGCCAAGTTTTGTCCCATTGTAGCCAGGAAACCGTCAGTATCGACAGTATCATCAAACATGGTATGTTCCATCTGGGTGATACAAACACCCCGACAAATACTGTTTCCGTTGTTCTGTACTCATATGTTGCATGTACAGAACGTACATCTATGGGTAATGTTTTTGATTATTTGTTATGGGTTCGCCAATAATTTTCATCTCGACTGATGATAAAAGAGGATATCTAAACATGTTACATGGTGCTAACTTTAAATTTAGATCCTGAATAGGTTTTATATCTCCTTTGACAATTTGAAAGTCAATATAAGCCAATACACTAGACACATCCGTATCGCTACTGGGTAGAGTTGTTTCACATGCGACTTCGACCATTTGCGCTGAGGTGATCGATTCTTGAACAGGTGTTCAGCACCCTTCCAACTTAGCTTTTCGCCGCCGCATTCGCGCCTTCAACAGCTTTGTTGAATTGAAATATAACGGTAACGCCATTTTGAATACTGAATAAGTACCTCAGTTATTTATTAAGAACTTTATGAGAACCACAAACGTAGAGTCATGTTTGCATCTTCAGCAAATTTTACCTCTTTAATTTATATGATTACCAATATTGGAATAAATCATGAATCAACCTCTATTATACTGAAAATACGCACAAAAATATCGTCATAATAAAAAGAAACTGAAATTACAACACATTAGAATGACTATATCAGTGAAAGAGAAGTTGAAGCATCTAAAACAAAAAAAAACATTAATATGTAAGAAGCTCTACCATATGTAGTCGTAATAAACCCAAAAACAAATATAGTAAGTCAAAACGCGTCCGTCGTTTGGATCTCCGAATATACGAAGATGGCCTCCACACCATAACCAGGCAGGTCTCCTAACCTTACCGGATCTTCGTGTCACCACGAAGATAGAACTGCCCCCCTTCGTGGAGGGAATGTAAAGTTAAATGGATTACCAAATGTACGTATAAAATTGGCACTTCAATGAAAACCGTTAGTTTCGAACATTCAACAATGTTTGCGATCGAATCAGAATCTGCAGCAACCAACAAATTTAGGCCAAATTTTCCGGGTTTTCTAGGCATGAATTATTGTCTGAAACCGCAGTTTCCCCTGAACTTCACAAGTTGCTCGTCGACGGTGATACATTCTTTAGGATTATACAACTTGCGGCATTGGTCAGCGAATATATCAAAAATCACTCGCAGTCGTGCGAATTTGTCGTTTTCATGGCGGAATTAGCGGGTATTTGCATCATCGAAACGAATGAATTGAGCGAGCAGCTTGAATCTGTCCCGGGACATCGTTGCTCGAAAATAAGATATCTGAGTTGCATCCAACAATCGCCGAACTGCGCATTTGTTGAGTTTAAAGGCACCTTGTACCAATAGGAAACCAGTAAATGCTTCGACTTCTTTGCGCAAGAAAACGCCATTATCACCAAAACGGAGCACATATGGATTATTAGGTTTGTTCATGCAGAACTACGATATTATTGATTTGTATACTGTAAAATTTACTCTCCATCATTATTGGCGGGAATCGAAGGTCAATTACATCGCGTGGCTCAGGCAAATTGCTAGGAACTAATACGGTGGGACATTAATGCATTATATTTTCAGCTGAGGTTTGTCCTCTTTGACTGGGGGACGACTTGTCCAAACAACACTAAGTGTTTTAGTTTCATAACTATTGATATTTACGTCATCCGCATCGCCACCGAGCTCGTATTCTTCGTCAACATCGTCGTCACCGGAATCATCCAGCGGTGTCTTGTATTATCATAAAAGATAACATTGTAATGGGCATTAATACGAGGCGTCCTATAATAGTCTTTGTAACTGTTATGTAGTACTTAATCGTGTGGTGTAATGGTTAATGGTTGCTGCGTCGGTGTATATTGTATCATACAGGCCACCAGCAGTTCATCTGCCAATCACTATGTGCAATTGGACGTCAATCGTCTATTGCAAAATAATTGTCAGCGTATCAATTTGTCATTCGTGTCATTTGTGTTTTACATACACTCAGATCAACTCTGTGTAAAACGGAGACTTCATGTCGGTGTTATTATTGTCTTGTTTATGAACATTATCACCGCGATAGACTGTGTTGTATATTATTGTCTTGTTTATGAACATTATCACCGCGATAGACTGTGTTGTATTAATTATTGTCTTGTTTATGAACATTATCACCGCGATAGAGTGTGTCGTATTAATCAACAGTCGGTCTTGGTCATAGTTTGTGCGAAACTATAACAACAACAGTAGTTATAAACTCAGCTACCGTCGAACCCTCAAGCTCGATTCTGACGTACCTGTTCTCATATCGCCGTTTTTGCTCTGCCTATTGTCGTTTGATCGTCGAACATTCGTTTCCTACCTCGAGGCTTGATCAATATCTACCTTTGCAGGTAATTCATTATATTTACACGACAAAGAGAGAAATTCTGGTGCCGTGACCAGGAATCGCAAAACGCTTACCATTGAGAAAATCCCAGAAGTAGTCTGATCCGATTAAAATATCGATTTTGCTATTAGATGATGTTAGATCGTCCGCTAGAGTGTAGCCCATCTTCCTTACGGACTCGATGTAGTCGATAGGAAGACGTTTTGTCTTAATATTACAGTTCGTAATGGTCGGGGTAGTGTGTGCGTGAATACGACGCTTCGTTCCGACCTCGAAAAGACAAGCTGTCATCGAACGATTGTCTATACAGATGTCCTGTCCTACTCCCAGACCTCTATTCGGTCCTCATTCGTTTCCGATTGAACCGCGTCGCGCTTGTAGCTGATGTGGAAAAGGCTTTTCTTCAAATGTGTCTTCATCCGCAGGACAAAAACGTCACGAGATTTTTATGGTTCAAGATTCCTCTCGTCAGGATTTTGACAATAATATAGCTCATTACCGATTTGTACGTGTGCCAATCGGGGTGGTAAGCAGTCCGTTCTTGCTTAAAGCATGCATCCGATACCATCTTAATCGATACGATGATTGGGGTTTCTCAGCTAATCTTTCCAAATATGTACGTTGATAATCTTACACGACATTAAATACCTTACACGTTAGATTGAAATGCTACAATTAATATCCAAGAATATACGACTAAAGCCTGGATCTCATCCCGATTTTGGTGCCATGTTAAGTATTTGCAAACAAAATTACCAAAATTTATGAGTCTAAAGAAGGAGCAACGCAGTGCAGCCATGAAATGCAACACAACTAATCAGATCATATGCCAGTATTTTGAGCTACACATCACGTTGTAAATCCTAACCTGGCTGCACTAAACGTATACACTGGTTAAATTCTACAATTTCGGCGTTGTTTGCGATCTAGATCTGTTTATTTTTGTTAGTGAGACTGTAACGAAAAATACACTGTAGAAAAGCATTCAAGTGCATAAACAACCTCAAAGCTTGCAACCAATGGTCCATAGTGTTCGCAGCTTCTGCTAAATATATCTTCGATTAAATACGAAAGATCACGACTAAACGCTTGTAAAGATAAATGTTGTTGATTGGCATCTTCAGATGTTTCCGCCACATGTCGATAAAGTGACAAATACAGTGTTTCTGTCAGATCACGCGCAATCATCCAGTCTTTCTGCAATATCATGGAGTAATACGTATGATCTGAGATAGAACGCGGGTCTAGGCACAATAATTCAACAACAGAATGCTACGAAAATCATTTAGCAACGAAATTCCACCAAAATTAGCAAATAAATGGTATATAATTATGTACTTGATTCTCACTATTAAATTCAGTCAATGTGTAGGTCATAACAGTAACGCTGAGGTAACACGTTTTGAATTTGATTTAAGAAGTTGGAGCTCAAAATCTGACAGAATCTGCTCATTTTACGAACACATAATGCTTTCTTTATTCTGATCGTAAATTTGAACGTTTGAGCATCACAATATAAAAGTTGGTTTATTTTGTTGTCATTTTGGTAAAAACACAATCCCTCCAGACCCTGAAAAGTGTTTACAAGGTCATATAGACAAATTAATACCAATTGAACAAAATATTTTTCGATTTTGAATTGGGTTCAGATCATGTCCAAATTTTTAGCTCAAATTTAAACTTTTGAACGTGCCTCAACTCATATGGCGATACATATGCTAACATACATATCTCACTGTTGCGTTGAATGTAATACAGCAGTGACGGGAATTTTTAATTGAATGATTTAATTAGTTACACGAATGCGGTAATGTAGGGTATGTTCCCAGTTTCCCAATGGGGCGTAAAAAGAGATATGTTTGATACACCAGATGTAGGATTGCCGACACTTTTCTACAATTAGAACATTCCTAACTTGAGTGTTTGGGAGTTTTTGTGAAAGACATCTGGTTCGTAAAGACAGCTTTTCGAGATTTCTAACGGTTTCCAATGACGGCGTTGGATGGGGCTACTGTACAAAAAGTAGTTGCCCAACTGTAATTGTCGATACTATCACTAGTCCACTCGTTACAATATGGAAAGACTGCTTGTGTTAGCTATGAATTTACAATGCGCAATGAATTTGTAATGCGCCAAGTTGGTTTACAGGCTTTTGGCAATATTTTGGTATAGTTGACTCGGGTAGTCCCGTCACTTCTTACGGATTTGCTTCACTTATTATCGACAATCGTTAAAACAAAAAACGTCATCATGTCAATAGGCTAAAGATTTATTATGCTGCTAAATTACATAAGGTTTTATTCAATACGACATTAGTAAAATGGCTGTTTCAGCCATTTTACTGAAGGTTAAAAAAAGTACTAATCTATATTTGTTAGATCGCTATTTTTGCTGCCCCAATCATTGTGTTTTCCCAGAAAAAACCCAGAAAAATGTTAGGTTGCTACGGGTCTGTAGATTACTTTTATGTTAAAATTGTGGGTATGACTGTCGAAATGCTGGAGTTCTAAAAGTTAAAATTTGTCGTGTGTGAAATTTCTAACATTTCGGGTAATGACGTCACTTTCTTGGGTAATCCCGTCAGTATGTTTAATACTCACAGTACTGTTACAATTTATTACTCTAGGTCTTAATATATATATACACTTGATATTTTGCATTCTCAGGTTATTATAACGCGCTATATCAGAAAATACAAGAAAAGAAGCGGTGATTTTCGATGAACTTGATATTATGACATCCTACGGCTACTGATCTGTTGTAGGCATATCCATTTTGACTTAGACTGCACAACCTGAGACAATAGTTTCCTTCCTATAAACATAGTTTCAGCTTAAGAATGGTCTTAGTATTAAATAATGACTGAGTTTTACGTTAATACTCAAAGTCACTCAATTTGGTTACGGAATTCTTCAGAGACATGTTATGTCGTAGCATTGGTTATCTTTTACCATAATGCCGGCGACAGCTTGCTTATGAATTGTCGCTAATCTCTGGAAAATATTTGAATAAAACGTGTCTGCCGCAAACCAATTTCGGCGCATGCCCCTTTGAACTTTTGATATGTAGGCTAAAGGAAAGCAACACTGACTGATTGGAGACCAAGAGCATATTTCAATTCGGTAACTGATTTTCCCAAAAGCGGAGACGAATCTGACACGGATGCGTGTAACATGCGTAGCGTTCTTGTTTCAGAAAATTAAAGAAACACTATTTTGCTACTTTAGTTTTTAGTTAATGTGTATAGGCAATATGACTTAGATGCTAACTAGCCTTTGAGCCTGTCAGTACAACGATCAATTGCATACGAAGTCAGCAATTGTATATTTATCCTGTTTATCGGTTGTGTTTCGTTTTCGCCGTATAAAGAAATTGTTGAATAAAGCTCGAATTTCTTTTGATATTCTATTCTAATATGGCTACCTCAGCGGAGCACTGAAATAATATTGCAGAAGCATAGTACGGCGCTCTATCTAGCATCTGTCTTTGAACTCTTACTTTTGCCTTGTTTTTATTAACAAAAGACAACTGACAGAAATTAATAAATGAAAGCGATTCGGTTTTAATTATAAAAATGCACCAGTGTTCACCGAGAAACTTGATCTTTGACAAACTGATTTAACAAGTCATATTTTGTAGCAAAAATTTTTGTGATCGGTATTTGTTAAAATTCATATTTTAAGATTTTGATGTTTACCTTTGACAGTAAGATATGATAAACTGATTTAACGAATCATATTTTGTAGCAAAAATTTTGTGATCGGCATTTGTTAAAATTCATATTTTAAGATTTTGATGTTTACCTTTGACAGTAAAATATGTAGGTCGTTTAGTAGTGACTAAGGTCTATAATAACAACCGTGCAGTTCGGTAAAGTAATTCTGAAAGCTTTTCACTTTTAGCTGTTTTAAACACATAGTACAAGTAATTTTTGTCTTGTACTTCCAAACTGTTTTTAAGATATTGTAGTACGCTCTTCGACGAAAATGGCCAAGCAATAACCTAAAATTGGTACCAAAATGATCATAATGGTCTAAATATTTATAAAATATACGTGGAGAATTGGGTAATCGAGTTTATACAATTATAACCATAAGCATTGCATAAAATTTATCAAATATTTGGTGATCTATGAATACTCAGAACAAACTGTTTTGGGTTTAAAATTCTAGCCACAAATTAGTCAGCCTTTGGCGGCCGAAAAACAGCAAACTTAGGGAAGCAGAACTTAGAACCTATGTTTCCAAAGTGTATAAACCAAAGCAGTAGTTATGTGAAATGATTGTCAATGCGTCCATGTCAAAATTTCGGTAGCTTCTATAGTTTAGCTTTCGTGTATGATAATAAATGTTTTGAGAGTTTTACGCGTGTTTTATTTTGTATACTTATGAAATAACGTAGTGCTTTGTTTCAGAATAACATGTGTTATCTTGTGAAATGCACTTGCGTCGAAAAACTCTATTGGATTTAATTTGAGTTGAGGTAAATCTTAAAACCACTTTAGCTTTCGTTTACATAGTTCAATCATAAACCGAACTCTTTGCAGTGCCATTAACACTGAAAAAGGCTATCTTAGGCTCAATATATTAAACTCAATAGTTGGAATTTAAAGGCAGTAATTAACTTGAACTTAACATATTTATAATGTTACTGTTAAGTAGTACTCAGTAATCAAAGAAACAAAAATTTCCTAATCATTTCAGTATCAAACATCAAAACGAAACATCGATGTTCAGAATTTGTGCACACAGTATACTTTTTTATCTATCCGGAAGGTTATTCCTATATTTAAAAAATAGAAAAAGAGATTATTTCGAATATTGCTAGTCTAATAAATTTTATTGGATTTAACAAAATTTGTACAGCGCGGAATTTGAGTTTTTCAAAAGCGGAAAACCCAGATTTTCTGTTCCTAAATCATCTGAATTTTCACCTAAACTTCTATAAATCATGTCTTCTCGTTTTAGTAATGCATCATTTACTTAAGATATATGCAGCAGGGCCGGATTTTGCCACAGTCTGGCGTGGCTATAAAGCCACGCTTGGCTAGTCGCGGTCAGCCAGTGTGACATTTTTGGGCGGATAACCTTACAAATATATTTAGCCAATACTAAAGTGATGCTGATAAATTGTCACAAGGGCCGGAATCGGCTGTAAAAGCCATAAATATATGATTACAATATAAAAACGCTAAAAAATGGAAATCGATGATAGCTATGGTCATATATTTGTAAAATATCCTTTCAGTTACAATAACATAATTTTCATGCATGAAAAAGCATGTTTTACACGGCTACTAGGTTGGCTTGTAAAAGGCGCTTAAACAAAAATTTTGAAAATAGCGATATTTACGTATTTATTTTGCCTGAATTTATGCGCTTAAATTTAATTACTAGTAATCTTGCCTTTAGCTAAATATTTTCGATGTAACACAACCTGCTAAACTGAATGTAATATATTTTTATCAGTAGGTCGTCCCTGCTATCAAACCCTGAGACATAGCTACTCCCGGCTCGTACAAACATACTAGCATTGCTTAGCTATTTATTTTATTGATGAAGGGCGAGATGTGTCTGTGCGAATTGGCTGTGTGACTGAATCCGGCCCTGGATGCACACATCTTAAGATAAATGATGCATAATGCTGGTAAACTCAACGGTCTCAGCACAACATCTACGGTTTATCTGTATAACTCACAGCTATCGTGAGCAAGTGTTAGGAAATGTACGATTAATGTAAAGGAAATTATTCGACGATACTCATTACTAATGTTATAATGGTACCCAGCTGTATCATGCATATTTAAATCGCGATGCGATATCACTCCGGCTATCATAACCTCTGAAGTTTAGCAAACATTGCCGAACTTGGTTGATTTTCTTGATCAGAACCACCAACTGGCTATAGAGCTTTAGCGAAGAAGCAAGTTGTCATTTCGGTTATACATACCCCAGGCCGAAATTGGTCAATTTTGAAAATACAACAATAATTTTGGTGCCATTCCACTCAGCTGGACGTGGGGGATCGATAAATGACCATTTTGACCAGCTTTAGGGCAAAAATATTTCGGTTTTTAATACCCAATTATATACCAAACATTTTCGAACAAAATTTCACGACAATTGCATAATTTTATATAACTTTCTAACCGCATTGGTTAGCTGAGTCAAATGGTATCGGCTCACAGGTTAAGGAGTTATTTTGATATATGTGAATTCTAAGACTAAGTCGCTAACCCATGACCCGATTGCGCTGACTTTACTGTCATTCGAATCAACTCGTCAATTTGGTTTAAATGGTACAAGTCATTGTGCGTTTATCGAGAAAAAATGTTTCGAAAATTTTTGGTACCGAAGAAGGACCATCACGAACCCAAATATCGAAAAAATTCTCACACTCATTTAAATTTATAATTTTCAGCTCGTCGAGCTGAGCCGAATGGTGCCAATATTATCGCTGTATCATCAAAATTGACCAATTTCGGCCTGGGATGGTACACCCGAAAACACGGGAAGCATTTAAGCGTGTTTCATGAGGTGTGTTCAGGCATAACCCCATTGGTTTCGCACGTGTCTAGGTTCTGATATAACTGTGGTCTCCCAGGCAGGATGACGCTGACACATCCTTATTGTTATTCATTCTGATATCACTCGAAAGTTGTTTAGTTAATGTGATCTACGAAAGGATGTCGATAATAATTTGACCCAATGGAAATCCAGATTGGTTATAGCTTCAGCACAATTACTAGCCACATTGATCCCATCGGTTTCAGACAGTCTCTAGATGTTTAATGCGTGAGTCCACTTTGGTGCATACACATGGGTTGTTCTTTTGTCAAATCAGTTAATGATTATAAAAGCAATGAACTCATAAAAATTATTTTCTGTTTTATGTCCGCGAACATGATATATACGCGACACAGTAACACGGAGGTGCTTCTCACGGTCACTATTTTGCGATTTAGCATCGCAATTTACTACCAGAGTATATAAACGTGAAAACAGGATTACCAATTGCGTTTTTTGGTATACTATTAAACACGCGTAGCTCGCTAACAGATATATCACTCAACATGTCATTTGATGAACGCAGACAAACATGCGAAACGAAAAAATGTGAGTTCGCAAATTTTGTACTCACTTCAGAGAGCACATTCCGCAATAAGCAAATACCGATGACAGACATGTGAACGTCAATTTTTGAACGACTCGGTTGGTAATTTTGACAATAGAACAACTACGGTGTATGCACCTAGAGCGGACTCACACGTAACGTCTGTTGCGTTTTA
>JASANE010030315.1:0-20467 GCA_030248225.1 Trileptium ribeirensis | reverse complement strand
TTTGAAGTACTCTTCACCAAGCGAGTCCTATGTCCACTAGATCGCGATACTTTATACGAAATTAAACAAATATTTGGGAAAACCTCACTGCCCTAGATAGCCACCGGTCGTTACTACATGCGAGAGGTCCGACACCTGTTACTCTAAATTCGCTTATCCCAAAAATTTATTGACGCCTCACGGCGTAGCCCCCACTTGAATTATGTACTAGGACCAGTTCTGGCCCTAACCGATCCCAGCTGCACCACGTAACATTTCCACCGTGGTGCCCGGACAACCCCGGCTCCTCCGACTCCCCGGTGGACTGCTGGTCGATTTAAGGAACCGGTTAACTTAGCAGGCTGCCGGCGGCTTAACCAGGGTGTTCGGCCTGGCCCACATATTGTCCCACGTATCTAATGGTATGGAGGTCCCCCTGAGGGAGGGTCATCTCCTAATCCTGCTCACAGGTAATAAAACTGAACCGTCATTCCCTCGTTCCGCTTCTAGGTCTTACACTGCAACCCTGTTTTTGGAGAGGGTTCTTAAACACCCTGCCGTTTTAGGTAAGATAAATGGGACTACGGGCTTCCCGTCCTACACTTGAACCTGGGCTTGTACTTAAGCCCCAGCCCTGACAATACAAAAACCGTTGGGCAGGGTGTATAAGGGTAGGGTTCGAACAGAGCCTAAGGGTTAGATTGCTGAGTGACGGAGCAGCACGGTGTTAAGCTGTATGACGTGGGTTTGTTTGGGCTGGTGCGGGGCTAGGATTGAATCAATTAAAGGGACGTGGGTATTACTTTTGGTTTAAACTAGTTTAGCATGAGTGCCAGATTTCTGATTCATTTGATCTTACTGGGCGATAAATTTCGAAGTAAGATTCTATGCGGTTGTCTTAAGTGAGGCGCATGCCGGTACGTCGTAGCGAGGAGCGAGTGGTTTCGTGAGCGAGCAGAAGTTCTAGGTGGTCTGAAGGGTGTCAGGGTTCAGGTTCTTGAGCAAAACTGGGTTGTGTGAGGATTATGCGAGAGCCTAGAGTACATGGCACTAGCTCAGGCCCGCGTGCATTATTTTAATGATCGATTCACTCAGTGCGATTTACATTTGCCGATTGGGGTAAAATTAATGGAATTACCAAGTACCCTGTCGCTTAAATCCAAGAGACGCTCCGATGATTTACTGTCATTTCGCGGTCTTTATACATCACCCAAATCGGGTCAACACACACGTAAAAATACGTACACAATATAGGTACAATACACAAATATTCCGTCCACCACACACGGTACTCTACATTTTGCTACGATTGCACACGAAATGCTAGCGGGATATGCCCCTGTGACTTAACTTCGAATTCCCATTGGGTGTCACCCTTAGTGCGCATTATGACATTTCTGTTCCCGTCTGGCTAGATTAGGGGTGCAGTCCGGTTTACGAAAATCGTTATGTAGCCACATATGATACAGTAATGACAACGCTCACGCGCTCTAAGGGTTCCGGCGTGCATAGTGTACGACAGGCCAGGTTCGAGCACCAAGTGCACCGTTTTCGCCGCTAGGTTCAGAGTTTCAATGTAGTGAGCGACCGGCTGCCCTGGAGCGTGTGGGCTCCAAGTTGATGTATCGATTAGGGGTGTACAATGGAAACGAGTTTAGTGATAGCGAGCTTCGCTTGTCGACCCGGTGGTTTGAAGTGTGTTTGTGGTGCTTCTTTGCGGAGTTAATGAAGTTGGTTGTAAATTATGGTTTCAGGTTTATCAGCAACAGGGCTGCTTTGAGTAGATTATCGATTTGAAGCGGGTAATTATTTGTTTCGGGACAATATCGGAAGTGGTATTAGTGACCTAACTCGCTCGAGATATCGACTGCTGATTGACTATTCGCTACCTTGATTGACTATTTTCTGCGACAACTCGCTCGGGAACAGTTCAATTGTGCTACTGATTTAGAATTCTATGTGTCCCGCTTGTCGACGATTGTCGCTACATACACAATTTTACGCTGTGGGACGTCGAATCCAGTCACCGGTTCATCAGGAAGGATTTAGAATTATCGCCGCGTATTGCCCGAGCCATCGTCTGGTGATACAATCTACAGTATTCCAAGGGGCATCGGTACGACAATCGACAACCGAATCGGGTCGCTGGCCGAGCATTTGGAGATTGCCTCAGAGCTGGACTATATTGCTTTGCGCGACATAAAGTTGTGTTACGGTCAGTGTTGTACAGTCATTCGTGATATTTTATAACGAATGTTGTTTATTGCTGTTGTATGTAACAATTAACATTGTTCTTTGGATATTTGTGAGGAACGTGAAAAGAGTAATTTCAAGTGGGCCCTAGTGTTAAACGTGAATCTAGGAAGGGGATCTTATAACTCTTGCTAACGTACTGTTAATCTGGGGTACCTCTTAACTGTTTAGTTGGGAACCGGCCCCATATCGACATTTGTGGTACATTGAGTTCTATTGGGGTTTTGATAAGACCCAAGCGATAATTTTTGAAGCTGGTAGGCGCTGAAATTGGGAATTTGAGAACTTAACGACTAGTACTAAATTTCGTTGTGCGCCGGTTTTAGTGACCTTCCCAAAGCTTACGTGTTGTGTCCTAGAACGGGGTAGAAAAGGGTTTTTTCCGCGAGTGTTGTGGAACTATTGAGTATAAGTAGGTGGAAATAGGAGAACCTGAGTATACGCGATAGGGTCAGTCGAGCGATGCGAAAATTTTACACAAACAGCCACATACTTAAGGAATATGTACACGAGGATTGTAGTGAACCAAAATCTTGCTCACCAGTAGAAGATTCGGCGGTAAACACATATAGCAAATTATACATCGTATCATCCGTATCCACGTCAGACTGGGACCACGGACGCCAGAAAACCTCAAAACAAATAGGAATTGATAATCAAATTCGGAATCAAAATGTCAGTGCCAGCGAGCGCAAGTAGAACGCCAATAAGTAGCGCAGCGGGACAACAAATATAGGAAGTGGCGCTGCCACTACGGCTGGTAGCACAAATGGACCAAGTCCCACCGCCTCGAGCGACCCTCTAGTTGCAATTCTGCAGCAGTCGACGCAACGAACAACGACGGCCCCCATAATACAAGTACGCGATATCCCGCCGTTTTCAGGAGCCGACGGACAGGACTTCGAAGCCTGGTTGGCAACTTATGACAACCTGACTGACGCTAACGGATGGACACTGGACCAGAAACTAATTTGTTTCCCAACTGTACTGAATGGGGAAGCCCTCAAAATATAGGAAACCTTTCCTGACTGCCAAAAGCAAATCTATGAAGCTCTTTGCTATAACATGGGTTTCATGTATTCGTCATCGCAACGAGACGAGGACGCTTTAATAACGCTACGCATGCGAGTGCAGGGAGAACGCGAATCGGTTGCCTTGTACGGACTTGACTTGCAAAACCTCGTAGACAAAGCGTTCCCGGCGGTCGAGGATGAACAACGCGATGCATTATTACAAAAGTTCCTTCGACAAGGACTACGACGAGAACTAAAATCTGGTGTGATAGGAAAGACATATCCATTTTTTAAGCACATGATGAATAAGCTCAAACATAAGGAGGATGCTATCCTAGCATCCCAAAAGGAGCCGTAGATATACCGGTTCGCAAAAGCAGCCGGTCCAAAACGGTAAACTGCATGTCGCAAAGAGGTGAGAATACCCAAGTGGTAGATCAAATATGCGAAGCTCTAGATGAGAATAAGCGCACTACGGCCGGAAGCGATGCTACAACAGCTCGGCTTATTGATTTGCTAGATAAACGCACCGAACAACACCAAGTCAACGCGATGATGCAGAATAGTGTGACCCCGGCAGCCGGCGCTAACGCTATTCCAGCAGCACCCATGGGCCACCAGTGCTTTCGATGCGGTTTGATAGGACACTTTGCACGGGAATGCCCGTACTACCGAATGGACATGTACGACCCACTACAAAATGAGTATACCCGCTTGGCAACACGCGCAGCCCCAGTCTACATGCAGAATGTACCCGCGCCAACTGTTAACGGTTATCCTAGTGCACCCCCGCAGTATAGCAATCGTCCCCGATACCGAGTAATTGAACACCGAGGAGCAGGTCGATACTCACGACGCGATGAATGGAACCATTAACGAGGACCTGTAGGTTGCGGGCAGCAAGAATATTACGGCCCTGAACCCGCTCCGAATACCTACGGAAACTATGGCCGAAATGAATATTACAACCGATCATGCGGCCGCGATAAAAACGGACCTAACAATTGGCATATTAACTATAATGCTGCACCTAGCGCATGTTACACAGATCCATCACAACCATTGTCAGTCGAAGAAGCGCCATTCCGTCCGCGTGCACCTAGTAATGGCTGGAACAACGCTAATCAAGTAGGGGCAGCCCCTCAAGCCAGGCCTCCACCGGCGCCCATGAGCCAAAATGAACAATCAGGTCGCTGCAACGCAGGAGTTATGTCAGTAACTTGAGCAGCTGACCCCGAGCTCGCGCATCGTCTAGATTTCATGCGACACGAAATGTCAACCTTAGAGGAACGCGCGGGAGCTGGTTTGAGAGCACGATCGGCACAAATAAATGCAATGATTGCTAGAAACAGCGCAATACACGCATATGATAGCCCGAACATTGAAGCGGAAAATGAAGGTCAGGACGAATTTGAACCCGAACCAATCCCTTATCAATTGTTCCTATTACAAACGAACAAAACACTAGCACGAATATTGCCGCAAGCGACCCCGAGCTCGCGCATCGTCTAGATGTCATGCGACACGAAATGTCAACCTTAGAGGAACGCGCGGGAGCTGGTTTGAGAGCACGATCGGCACAAATAAATGCAATAATTGCTAGAAACAGCGCAATACACGCATATGATAGCCCGAACATTGAAGCGGAAAATGAAGGTCAGGACGAATTTGAACCCGAACCAATCCCATATCAATTGTTCCTATTACAAACGAACAAAACACTAGCACGAATATTGCCGCAAGCGACCAGATCGTGGGGCGACAACGGAGAATTCAACGCAATTGGAAACAAACTAACCAATACAGTGGAAGTACGGCGTAGTAAGGAACAAGCTAGCTACAAAATCGAATGGCGCTCGGCTTCATTGTCTCCGACACCTGGCGCGCAGGGTGTGACTCGTAGCCTTGTGAGTAATGGTTGGCCAACCGATGTGTGTGTATATCCCAAAATGGAGTCAGCGCGAAGCGATGAAACCGAGATACCGAGAGGGGTGAGAGGGGAGGAGGAGTTGAGGATCTAATGGAACCAAAGGAACCTAATGTACCTGATATGCCGAGTGAGAAATATGGGAGATGGCCGTTCGGACTGCGGGGGCCGATTAATAGGGCATCCGTGTCTGGCAAAGACCCAAACGCTGGCACCTGTAACCCATCTCAGGCGGCTGCATATCGGATGGAAACTGATGGACTAGCGGATGTGGAACCTAAGGAACTAATGGATGGAGAACCTAATGGAATGGAACCTAGAGAGACGCCCTTCGGAGTTCGGGGGCCGATTAATAGAGGTCGCGTGTCTGGCGATGGCTCAAACGCCGGCACGTTGACACCTGGTGAACCCGCGAATTTTCACATTGGTCAGTGGATGGTCGAGGGCGATGGAGACGAAAGTCCTAGCCTTAGTCAAAATTGTATGTGTGTAGTATGGTGTAACTCTATGAATGTTGTTGTTGAAGTTGTTGATTCAAAGGTTGATGTAATCGCGGAACCAGAAGAACCTGCAGCAGGAGTAGTGAATCTAATGGAACCTAATGGCGGATTTGTGGAACTAGCGGATACTGAGAACCTAACGGAACCTAATCTAGCGGAACCTAACGGATGGAATGGAATACCGAGTAACCTATCGGAATGGAACCGAGAACCTAAGCAACTAAATGAACCTAAGAACCCAGTGGATGCATCCGATACTAAACTGGCTCCCACCAATTTAGGGCGGCCGTGTGAGGCCCCTGTAGCTTTTCAACCGACCGGGGAAGACCGTAAAGGACACTGGTCAGGTGTGATGGAGACCTTCGGAAAACGGGTCAGTCCGGTTGTCCTAGCTCCATTCAAAAGTCGAAAGAGTATGTGTACCCTAGTATCTTTAGAGGCCGGGGAAGACCGTAGAGGACACTGGCCAGGAGAAGGGAGGTGTTGAGAAATGAGCCGCCCCGATGGCCCGAGCTCCGTTCAAAATTGTAATTTATATGTAGGGTCGAACCCGTATCGAGTCCGATCCCTGAGTGTAGGGGCCGTGGGATCTGACCGGGTCGGAAACTACGGTTTACGTCTGTCGTGGCACAGTCACTCCAACCGGCAGGTGAACATGTGCGTGTTTGAATCTGAGTCGCCCGGAACCGGCGCCTCCAGCGTGTGTGTAGAACCGGGAAGAGCAACTGCGCCACATGTGAGTGAAAAGGGTTCCGAGCCACATGGAGACAAAACTGAGCCGAGTGCCGAAGTTATTTTTGATGTAGATGATCATAGTAGTCGAGCAACAATGAGCCAATTGGATTGGAACCAAAGGAACAAGCAGAACTTAATACTGAACCGAGGGAACCAATAACTACTAGCGTAAGCTCGAATAATGTGATTGTGACGCCCATGGTGTAGAAATGAGTGATAACGCCCGAGCAACTAACCGAATGGTGGAACAACCAGCAACACAACCGGAGATAGTAACCTGTCACCTAAGTAGCGAAGTAGTAAATGAAATTGGATATGGAACGACCGGATTGCCGGTCAACCTGATGGACGTAATTGAACAAACGCTGGCTACACCTAGAACACTGCGAACTAGACCGATCTGGGAGCCCATTGACGCGAACCCCACCACAGAACTTACAAGCAAGCACATAGCAACACCTGAACAGGCAACGCATCAACTAAACACACAAACTAACAAACAACACCGTCTAGATAGCTTGCTAAGAACGATATATTTGAAGGTCCTACCGAAGAAAAGGTAGAGCCCCTGATTCTCCAGGAATTACCCAGAGAGGAATGTTTGATATTGCTGGGTCCGGAGTCAGAGTTCGCGCCCACGATCATAACCCTGAGACCTGGGAAATTACCCCGCTATTCACTCATACCCCCTCGGTTACGCCCAGTAAGGGAAAAGATACTTGCAAGGGCTTTATTTTATCGGAGAGTCATAGCTGTGTCGGAGCGGATATGTCGTGCCCACCAGCTGCTCAGAGCTCGGGCGGCTGGAACGGCCCAACTGGACCGACGGCGGAACGCTGCCGTTGTGTCTGGGCTGCTGGGGTTTACAGCTCCGCTCTTGCACACTATGGCCGGGATACACGTTAGCAGCAGCACGGTAAGATACCTCGAAGGTTTACTAGTACTGGTTGCCCGGGTACTAAACTCAATGAGCATTATCTAAGCCATCACTGAATTGTACCGCTCTCAGGTCCCTATCCTTCGAACATGCGAAGCATGCAAGGAACAGCATAACACAAAGTTTATGCCCACCGACGGCTGTACTTTTGTTACCTATCATGGCGAGTGGGACTATGTCGGGAATTTGTCAGCAGGCTACGGAACAATAAGACGCAACGGAACTTTCACAGTCCAACCAAGCCGTATACACGGGTTGCATACAGCTTCTGAGTTGACCGCCTATCGGGATACTAACATGGAATGGTTAGAAACTGTGACCAGTGCACCCTACTTGCTAGCCCACCTCGTTACTGACTATGGCGAGACCGGTCCCATTGCACCGGTGCTGTCAATGGACCATATTATATATTCAGTGATGGCAAATGCTCTTTTTAAGGAAGTGAGTAGTAAGCAAATGCGCGAGGAGCTGTTATATATAGACTACTTTGGCTGCGCCAGCCCGCGCAAAACATCTGGCAAACTGATCCGACCGATGACATGGACGCAAGCACAACCGTTGACACGGACGCTGACATAACGTTCATTGACGAGGAGGCGCTTGAGAGTGAGTTGAGTACTTCACGCAGTGACATGAGTGAGGACGAGTTTAACATGCCCGCTATTGCATCACTCGACTCCGACGACGTAGTTTCTGAACTCGACTCCCTCTCTCTCGGACAATCACGATCTCGAAAACGAACCATACATTGGAACAAATGAGAGCGGCCGAACAATACTGACCAGGTCGGTACGGCCCCTCTCAGACATACTAAGCCAACGATATGCAGCAGCTGTAGGATTGTGTGGCCGAGGAACTAGGTTCGTGGGAATAATGCTTTTTCTGCTTATCCTCCAACAACTTGGGTAAACTCAGGCAATCACCACACCATTTTCGAACCAGGTAGCACGCTTAGGAGCCATGGTCAACCAACAAGTGGGCACATTGATAGAATCGCAGGGTCTAGTAATAACCGCCTCGCGATCCACTTTCCTACCGATCGTTTTGCGATTGTTCCTGGTGGGGCTACGACCGAGCAGGCAAGCAACCGGTATGGCATGGTGTGTTTACACCCACAGAGGGAAACCATGTCTGGGAGACTGCTGCCCCAACCTAAATTATACTACCATGCCGGATTTGCAACGTAAGGTTCAGGAGTTAGAAAGAGAACTACGAAGCACGTACTAAGGCGTGTTAGACACAAGCTACTATATGGCTTTAATGCGCGAGTATTGTGAAGCGAACGTTCATTTTTGCGAAGAGCCTAGAGCCCGGAAAAACGATTTCTCGCTGCATTAGCTGGAGCTGCTGGCGTAGTGACAGAATTCCTGGGGGTTGGAGTAGCTTTTACTAACGCGGTGCACATAAAAGACCTAAATAAACAGGTAGTCTCACTGTCTAAGGAAATGCGGAACACCTAAAACGTAGCCTATGGTAACTCGCGAGCGATCATGAAATTAACACGCGCTAACGAGGAGATCTACTCATTCCTACACCATGAGATGCAGGAGGTGGTTAGTATGATAGAACAAGTAAGGTGCCAAGAACAGCGTTACGTTACGGAGGTCCTCGTGAATTGGTAAACCACATGTTTTGCACCAGCCTGCGTTCTTCGGTTGACGCCGTCATGGAAGCCATGATGAGCGGGCAGCTATCATCAAAAGTGGTGGACGCCACGACACTAAAGCATCTAAGCGAGAAGGACTCGAGGATATTGCAATTTATATTAATCCGTGAGCAGTCGCTAGCCTACCAGTTTGGACAGATTTACCCGGTACACATCGACCTGGGCACTTTTAAGTTTACGTTCAATTTGAGGGTACCATTAGTTACGACCGACGATGTTCGGCCTTATTTTCGGATCTACAACGTGGGTTGGAACGTACCGGAGCGCAGTGCGCATATGAGACTACCTCTGCCGGAATACGCCACGCGAGTTGAACGGGTATGGTATCAGGTGTTGAACTTACACGCGTGCAACACGCGACCCGGCATTGCTTTTTGCGAAGTTCACGCATTGGCTACCGATCATACCTCACGCTGCCTGGACTGGATCATCATTGGCGAAGACGCTCCAGATGACACACGCTACATATGTAAGAATAGCGCATTGGTCGGGCCAATGGTCAACCATACCGACGTGTACACCACCGCTCAAGCGGTGCTATTTCGAACCGCCGAGCCCAAAGCCGTTGTTTCCAAGAAAAACACATCAGCCATGTCACCCGCCGAGAAACCATCAGGATACCAGAAAATTGAGTGTTATGGCTGTCGCACAGCAATTACACCCAACTAGTGGTCGGACGACTACTGTTTGAGAGCACACTAGATGCTCAGGAGGTCACCGTTCATATCGGACCCAACATCACCGTGCATGACTTCCCAGATATACCTCTTAGGCCAATCACTTGGAGCTCATTAGAACACGCCAAGGCTACGAACCTGGAAGTCCAGCAAATAGCAGATGAGCAGCTGAAGAAGGTAATCAACTTTCCATATATTACTACAACTGGAGGAGCTCCTTACCTATGGATGCTCATTGTGCTAGTAGTTGTTGGCATAGGGGCAATAATTTACTTCAGGAAGAAAGCTGGTTTCTACCCTAAATACATAAAAGGACGATTACAGGTGGCAGCAACGACCATGTAGCCGGACGGAGCCAAGGCGACTTGAATTGAGTATCAAAACTGGAAATGAATACGCACCCCAGACGCGGCTCGACAACAGTCTCAGCCCCAGCCTATTCCACGGAACACCTGGAATTGCGGGCACTGAGCCCTCGTCGGTCGGCCCGAATAAACTCCAACAATGAGGACGAAGGCGTCGTTCTGGTAGAGCCCACTGAACTATTTGCACTGTCCGAGCGTGCGCAACGTAGGGGACATCGTACAGTAGCCTACCACCGGCAAGTCAATGCGATGCACCACATGGACGCACCATTACTCATTAACGCCTTCATCTACCGGACACCAGTCCTCACGTTGATCGATACGGGCGCGGACGTCTCTATCGTATCACAATATCTGCTGAGTAAGCTAGGCCTTCAGCCCCGTCCAGACAACTCCATGCGGATAGTATCGGCCACCAAACGGGAATTGGCAATGGACGGTAGCATAAGTGTATCCTTATCAATCGAACCCATTAAAGTACAGACTGAGTACTTTGTCACCCAAACCGCCCAATATCACTGCATTTTAGAAACAAATTTTAGGCCTTCAGCCCGTCCAGACGACTCCACGCGGATAGTATCGGCCACCAAACAGGAATTCGCAATGGACGGTAGCATAAGTGTATCCTTATCAATCGGAACCATTAAAGTACAGACTGAGTTCTTTGTCACCCAAAGCGCCCAATATCACTGCATTTTAAAAACAAATTTTATGTCGCAACTGCTAAAATACATCATCAATTTTCGCGAGCGCTGTTTGGAAATCGCAGTAGAAGAGGAAGAAGCTAAGGTACCCTTCGAAGGCTTAGAGCGCTATGATCCATCCTTAATAGCAATGATGTGCAGAAAGCTCACCACCATTGAATCAAATACGGAAACATTTATACACGATATTCCTGAAATTGCCGATACTGGCGTAGGACCTGCCCCATTTGTCCCCGCTCCTGAAATGACTGATATTGCGATGGCGCACGCATTAGTGCTTAGGAGTCAGCGGACTATACCAATCGCTATAATCAATTTTAGTAACACGCCAGTCACTATATACGCAGGACAAACTATTGGGCATATTGAGACCATGAACAATCCAACAATACAATTCCTTATGGACGCTTCGGGATATGCCCTAGGAGCCGTTCTTTCGCAAAAGACCGATAAAGGGACACTGCCTATAGCCTACGCAAGCAAATCATTGGTGGACTACCAACGCCGATATATCGCTATTGAAACTGAGGCCCTTGCCATCAGGTGTTCGCTTTACATTTTAGGCATTACTTGCTTGGACACAAATTCCATGTCGAGACCGACCATAAACCGCTTAAGGCACTATATGAGAGACCTCCGCGAAATTCGCGTTTAGCCCAACGGCGTAATGAGTTACTCACGGAATTCGGTGGATTCAATATTGAATATCGACCAGGTAAGGCAAATGCCAATGCAGACGGACTTTCAAGCGATCCCCGATGTAGAATTTTCAGATTCTGCAGACGAAGCAGAGTACGACGAACAGGACCATCCTCGAATGGTTGCTGTAGCAGTAAAAGGACAGGATCGTGGCATGGGCAAAGCTCCTGCCCGACCATCACGGAGACTCCCCACGAAAGACGCTTGGAAACGACTTACGCGACAATTAATGGGACTTCGCCCGGACGCTTCCGTTACCCTACCGCCCGAGTATGTTCGAGAACGCTTCTACCGCATGTTCGGAGGACCTGGGTATGATCCCCTACCAGACCCGACGCGTTTCATTTTCCGCGGAGATGTGGACGACCCATGGTCCAAAGGAGTCGAGGTGCCCTGGACGCGCTTGACCGCCCCCGGACCACCGATGACCAGCCCTAACCCAAGAACCAGCTGGTGAGCCAACTCCTGGACCTTCATCGGCCCCTGACCCACTCGTTAAGCCTACGGTACCACAGGAACCCCCAACCGCTCCAACACCACCTGCTCCTGGCGCGGCAAGCGAAAGCTCGAGCCGTGCCACTGCTGGTACACCTGAACCCACTGGACCCCGAACGAATGATAGGCAGAGATATGGTGGTTTACCAGAAGTCGAGGAGTTCGATAATTAATTAGTGTCGCTTATGCATGTGGACCGCGAGTACGACTACAACGCCCTGAACAGGTGTATGACACTGGTGAACACATATACCTGCAACATTTCCAACGGTACGAGGGGAGAAACCTCCTCAATTACATACCGTACATTCAACGTAGAGATAAACAATTTGGACCTATATGGTGGTACATACATGCTCGGCAGTCGCCAGCCGACGAGAAGGCAGCGACCGCCCTCAAGTTGGAACCCATCATTACAGACTCTGCCCCGACACTGCCATTCTTTACTTACATGCCATCATGCCAAACGACTACAGGCCTAAACTGTGCGTACCCAGACTACTCATACGGCAAATACTCAAGCACGAACACGGCACTGTATTCGGTGGACACCCAGGGTAAGTCTACAGAGTAAGCTCAAGCAATTCTATTACTGGGAGACCATGGGTAAGGACGTAGACGAATATGTAAAACGATGTGTACTCTGCCAGCGATTACGAAATTTACCACAAAATGTCCGAGCCGCGCTTGGAGACAATCCATTGGCTAGTGCCCCTATGCACCGCATGTTCGTTGACATATTGGATACTCGGGTTTTGTCCCGAAAAGGGAATCGGTATGTTATTGCCTTCATAGATCAGTTCACGAAGCTGGTCATTGCCGCCGCATTGCCCGATCAGACCGCTAAAAGTGTAGCTAGGGGTTTTGTAGAAGATGTGGTGTGCCGTTACGGCGCACCCGAAGAATTAGTCTCTGACCGGGGAGGACGTTTTGTTTCAGAAGTCATGGTAGCCTTGCGTGCTAGGTTACACACATTCAAAAGGGAAACTTTGAGCTACAACCCGAAAGCAAATGGGGAGATCGAGCGCTTCAAGCGCACCTTGCTGTTTCTCCTAAGGGTAGCTTTACCCGAAAGCGACCATACCACGTGGGACGAAGTCCTACTCTACTGCATTATGTCCTACAACTCAGCAGTCCACGCTTCCACGCACTACCCACCCTTCATGCTTATGCACGGATGCCAAACCCGAGTACCAGGTGGAATTGCAACACAAACTGATTGGGGACGCTACCCCGGAGCAGAGGCTTACCGTGCAAATGTACAATGGTGGTTATCCACGATCAGAGATAGAGCCTATCGCTCCATGCAGTCTGCTAAGGAATATAGGAAACGCTATTACAATCGCAAAATTAAGGTCCCAGATTACCGAGTTAACGATCATGTATGGGTCTACCGATACTACACAACACCAGATCTATCACGCAAACTGGAACGCAGATGGTGTGGACCGTACCAAATCACCAAGATAATGCTACCCTGCATCTCTGTCAAGCTCCCAGGACAGCCCAATGCCTCCGACCATGTAGTCCATATAAATCGCACCAAACCATGTTACAGACCACTAAGGAGTTTTCCTGACACGGCCGATTTACTGAAGGCTGTGCCTCCCGCATATATCGAGGCTGCACTACAGGAACCAGGAGAAACCATGCTCGCCGACAAATATTTCGTTAGAGAATTGCAGACTGCTGATCCAGACGCAGTCGACAGACTGCGTCAGGAAATGGATGGCGCATCTGACACAACTAGTGTAGAAATCGGGGAACCTAATTTAGAGTACACGCAAGCTCAGGCAGACATACACCGCGCTGCAGTAGAACAATTGACCATTCGAGCCCCGACTCAAGCTTCATCCGGACCTCCGCAACAAAACAAGTTACCTATTTGTGACCCCGAAAGAACTCCCGACACCGAATGGCCCACTATCTCGCAGGAACTCGCTACCCAAGATCCCGCTAAGTTGCCTTACGCGCTTGATAAGCCTCCCGGTACATTCTCTCCGGAATACGGACGGCATACTGCCCAGTAACCTTTCGGGAACAAGAATGAGCCGTCAAAACTGAGGAACCAACTAGGCCTATAGCTCTACAGCGCTCAGGCAATGGTCATTCTCTGCGACCATTTAACGTCAATGACTTAGGCCTTGTCGAACTGCTCGCCTCGCAAGATCCGGATGAGTCCTCGCCCCATACTCCCGAACTAGCCGTCTCTCCGACTTTGGCAGTTGAGCATGCCGTCCAAACCTCGCCGCTTACGCCGGCCCAACGGAGCGCCGCCACCGCTACCCAAACTTACCGTAGCCCTTACTCGCAGCGCTTGGTCACTGACCCGGACAAACCACTGTTACCGTATCACATCTATCGTGAACCTATGGCATCCTGCGAACAACGATACCCTAAACCTCGCAGCGCATACTCCGCTCCACCTGCCCCGCTCCCCCACACGCCGCTAATGCCATCGGGATTCGAAGCTACCCTAGAGGAATACGTCCCGGACGAATGGTTTACACCGTATTCGACACCTTCTAGGCCACAGCCCACGCAATCCGCCCCAGCCCATAGCCAGCGACCTCTAGAACCTGCCCCAACACGACAACCCAAACCTAAATATCCCCGGAAACCAGTTCCAACACCCAGACAAACTCGAAAACCAGTTTCGTCTGAAGACTCAGAGACCCCATCGCCCGAAACATTTGAGTCTCAAACCCCACCACACCAGTGCATAATCCCTGTCGCATTGTCAACCCTAGCGGAACAAGAAACCGGTACCCCATATGTTCCTTCCTTCGGTCGATGGACCACTAGGAAACAAAACCAACAAGCAGAATGGGGATGGGAGTTGGAGGAAAGGAGAAGGATTAAGCAGGAAGAGGCCCGTGCCCAAGGAGAACTTCAGGACGCAACCGAGTTAATGGAGTATCTATCAGGACGTATCATACAACACACTCCCTCGGAGGTCCAAATAGCAGCAGATGAAACTGTAGGGGAATTTGTTGAAAGCTTGGCTAGGAGACACGAGACAAGTGGACCGAATCTTCGGAGGGCGGTAGATCAAAACGATCTCGAACACGAGCTGCACCCGCGGCCAGCGAAACAACCTCAACCATAGGCGAGTCAACCGAGGGCTCCTCTATTCGAGGGTGGGGGAAGGCGCCGCCGCGCAGCGCACCCTCCGCCCTAAAAGGGACACTAGCTCGACCCGCGCGCACCAAAGCACATGCCCGAACCCCACCTAAAGCTCAACCACATGTTAGCTGGGAAGACGAAACACCCCTTAGCCAACTCTTACCGGGACCTAGTCGAAGACCCGCTTTAAACTTGACTATTCCACTGAGGAGAGCGAGGGATCTCCGGAGATGGGACCTTCTAGTGAGGAGATTGAGGAGAAGACAGAAGCTCCTCAACCCACGCGCCGACAATCATATCGGCAAGCAAGGGACCGCCGTCGTTGGTATGAGAGAAGCTCAAGTGATGATACCACGGATCGTCACCCGAGAACCGGCACCCTGACCCTCGGCCCCAGCTCGACATACAGTACCCCTCGCGCAGCCAACTCGACATCTTGACCCTGTGATGCCTATGAATCCACCATCTGGTAGTGCTCGTGCTCGGCACGATATGTTCGAACATTTTAGAGACATATTTGACGAACAGGACATCGAAGACATGTTGGCTGCGCATCCCGACTTGGAACCGGACGAAGACAATGGACAACGACCACTACGACCTGAAGACCTTGGATTGGAGGTGGTCCGACCTCCTAGACAACCGCCTCGTGGAAGACGGTCGTAATGCTGACGCCACCTTAAAACGTCTCTCCTGAGAACTCGAGCTCCCGACCATGCCTCAAGAACCGCCACTAATAGCGACGAATATTATTGCAGGAATCATGGATCGACAAATCAACAAAATGGAACAAATTCCGAAATCGCGTGTGCCTCATTATACCATCAACTACGCCGCCCCCATCGAAACGTTCCTTTCGAAAGGCACGCGATGGCCCGAATTATCAAACATGCCTCCGTTGGGCCAAACAATCAAACAGTACCCAATTGAATATGCTTCAACGGAGCAAGGATACCAGCTTCTCGTCACCTATTTATTCGACGAGGAGCAAGCAAGGCAAGATATATCCGACCTAAAAATGGGAGCTCGAGATATCAAAGCCATCTCCCGAAGGAACAAACAAAAGTTCCTCGATCCAGAAACAACGGAGCGCCTTCGCCCTGTTCTCCCGCATCTCATGGGAACGGTGCTTCTTGAAAAGTTCAAGATCCCGAAATTTCAAAAGGTCCTACTCGCCACCGGGCACGCCCAACTGCTCGAGGCAAGCCGCTCGGACTCGTTCTGGGGAATTGGCCTCGGACCAGAAGAAGTCACTATCGGCCGACGACCGCGTCAATGCCACAATGTGATGGACCGCCTACTGGAGGAAATACGTACCCTCCTTCGTCATGGCACAGCCACATGGCCGACAGTGCTTATTCTCGAAGATTCACTGGCGGCCCCGCAGGTTAACATGGCCGCCTCAAAAGGATGGTTTGGCATGGCCTGGCCAGGGGCCACCAAGCAGTTTTTGGTTCGGTTGGCGACATGTATTGCAACGCCCCAAACCAGAACCATTGTTATTCTTGGCGGATACAAGGCCGCACTGCGATCTAAACCGCATGAAGGTCGTTTCCTGGACACGCCCAGCAAATTCATGCGCCGTGTACGACGACACATCTGCTCATTCGACTACCTATTGAGCGATGGAGCTCGAGCAGTTATAGCGCCGCTTCCACCAGCTTTGGACATTGGACAGGACGACGCGAACGCGTGGTCCAAGGAATTCACCTGCCTGCTACAGGACATTAAGTGTCAATTCCCGGACCGAGCACAGAAGTCCGTGATGCCCCATTATCCGCAGGAACTATTGGAACCAGGTGCATGGGAAACGGGCCCCAGCAGAACCCACCTGCGGAACCTCAAGTGACGGAACCATATATTGGTTTCCTTCGCAAGTGGGTGGACCGACAAACATCATAACGAAGGGGCTCACCTAAAAGAAAATTGGGCTGAACTTGTACCATCAATTATTAGTCTTGGAAATGTTAAAGAAAGCCCTGCACTGAAGGACAACCTAGGATAGCTCGACTCTGTATCTAGAAGTGCTATCGGACTGTATTATATATATGTTGATATGTGTACCATATTATGCCGCGTCTAATCGTTGATATCTTTGCATTACTATATCACATATAGCTAGTGCCTAGTAACTCACGGACAATATAGCAAAATTAGCCCACAGAGGCACACAAGTGAATCTTTCAATCCCATGCGAATGATCCCATGTTATGATTTGAACGAACTAGGGACAATTAAACTGTTTCGACCGATTTGTAAGACTGAACATGGAACCCCGTACCGATGGAAAAGGAATCACGCAGAATCGGAGGAGTCGTCACCATACGTTGAAACTTTGACGGTTAGGACCGTCCAGGAATAGAAGGCCACTGGCTGCACGTTCAAGTGAACAAGTTTATAGAAATAGAAACGAAGAAATATCAAATTTACCTAGTTATAGCTGTATACTAAGCAATAGTCACGGGAAATCACAAGTCGCAACAAGCTAAATTTATACGTACGGTAGCTTTCGAGCTTACAAAGGACGACGGATACCGGGATGATGGCCCGCATCCGTCTAGTGCACTATGATCCGGGAATGGGCGGAGTACTTCGGTAAAGTATGTGGAGGACTTTAGCTAGGGATCAAACTGCCCGGACGATGTTAAGATCACGCCCTTAACGCGACACGATCACCGCTACTTACGCTAAGTTCGCAAGTGGTCGCGAAAGGAACCGGACCGCCACCGTTACGTATATTATTATATATGTGCATATATAACTTTCTAGGTATTTATATGTGATGTCGATGTGTGCATACCAGGCCTCTATGCCTTCCCTCACCACCCGGACCATATTTCCTTGTGCCCACCTCAGGCAAACTGATCTTTTCGCCCTATTACTCCGCCATAAAGTGCCTTTGACACGACTCCCCCACCCTCTGCATCCTCGTTGTCGCACCCTATTTCTGAATTGGTGCTTGTGACCCTTCATTTTGCTCATCCTACCTAGATAAATCCAACGATGTGCGTCGGGCCCTCGCCCAATGCTCCGCTGTAGTCACTCAAAGGTGCCTCAATTTCTGTTGCCAACCATTAGTGGGCACAGATAATCTGAGATTTTTCTCTCAATTTTAAATTGGGCGAACGGCCGTCATTGTGTTCGTCTCGTCGAGACGTCTCCAAAAATACCCGGCGGGTCACCGCCCGCCGCCCCATTAACGCGGTACGGCCGATGAAAGTGCCCCACCGTCGGCCCCCACTCTGTCTAATCATGGTGATTTTAGCACCCTTTTTACCTCTGACGTTCGGGCCATGCCATTCGAATCGCCATCCGACGGAGAGCCTAACGATACCCGGCGGGCGTCGCTCCGTCTAACCGTTAATGCGGGAGAGCCCGCTAAACCCCTACGTACTAGTACACGTCGGAACCCATATGTGGGTCCCGACCAGCTTCTACGTCTACCCCCCTTGTATTTGGTATCAATCGACTCCATTTTTCGTCCTGGGACCGAATCTCGCCCCAGCCCCTCGAAAATCCCCCGGGTTTTCCCTGTCCCACTGCCCGCCCACATCCCGTCTCGCTCCCGCCGTGACCTCGCTGTCCTTTTTCTCGCTTGTTTTCTTTTGTCACTTTCTCTAACCGACCTCGTTGGTCGGTCGTCGTTGTGCTGTGTGTTGTATGTGTACTCGAGCGACCTCTCTGTCGCTCGTTCCGCCACTGTGTCTCGTGTGTACTATGTGTGTATATTTGTAGTATGTGTGTATATATATGTGTATATATAGATATATATGTACATAAGGACATAGAAAAAACAGACGGACGAGGACATCACGTACTAAGAAATGCTAAAATTGTAAGTTTTACGGACGGACTAGACGCAGATGATTGAAACGGACGGGGGTGCCTTTAAGGCCCTCCCGTGGGTATCTGGGGCCCCAGAGTAGGTCCCCATTCCGTTAGGAGTCCCTTGGAAGATGTTCTACCTCCAACCTCGAAATGGGTGGATTCCCGTCATTCGTTCCCCCTGGGACATGCAGGAACCAGCTAGATCAGCTAGAGATCACGATTGAATATGGGTTTCCTGACATTTTGAGGTGTCCTCGCGACCAGGATCACCTTCCACAATGCGACTAAGTCGATTCGACGAGCGGCTCATCAAGACCACAAAGAAGATGTCCTCGTTTGCCGACCCAATTAAGGCAGGAAAGCTTAAACAATCCAAAAGACGGGACAGATTGCAACTATTGAGGACATTGCGGGGAATTGTGCGGTGATCCAACCATCCTGGGACCGGATGTTGTCGTAAAGATGTGGGCCTTGGATTTGATTTAAAAGAACATCCTGTGATAATTGCAGGAAATTTGAGCTTAAAAGCTCGGATTTCATGAGAAAATAGGGGCAGAAATCGCAGATGGCTGACCTCCGACTATTCGGAGGGTTCAAGTTTGATGTCGGCAAGTTCGATTGAAGCCGACTCTCCCTAAAGACAA
The DNA here is from genome assembly GCA_030248225.1 of Trileptium ribeirensis. Lineage (NCBI taxonomy): Eukaryota > Metazoa > Nematoda > Enoplea > Enoplida > Thoracostomopsidae > Trileptium > Trileptium ribeirensis. Next base: position 919 of record JASANE010030315.1, on the reverse strand, counting down.
CGACGGCTTACGGTAGCTGTCAAATTTGAATTTCCGGAAGTTTCCCCAATTCGACGCCAAAGAAGAAGCCCAAAAAAGTGGGTGTCAAGAAATCGTTAACGATTGGATGGCGACAAAATCGCCATCCCACAATACAGGCCCGAAAGTCGACGTTACGACCAAGGCGTCGAATCTTGGAATCAGTTCGACTCCGGCAGCGCGGAGATCGGTCGACTTTACTGACCGGCTCCAATGCTTGAGTTTTGCAGTATGGTTTTACATCGATTTGTGCTTTCTCGTGATTTTCGTTTTCTCCGTTTGAAATGGGATTCGACGACTGGAGGACCCGCGCAAACATCTCTCGTCTCGCGGAAGGGGACTAGCAATTGCTGCCTCGGACCGAATATTGTAAGTCAGGAGGAGAACCGCGAGAATGTTGGTTTAGTTTCCCCCAAATGTAACACTAACAGGCCGTTCATAGGCAGTCTAATAAGTTCGTTGACAAACCTCCATACATCGAGTCCCGTTTTGGGCATCTTGAGCGATTGCATAAAATGGTGACAGATTGCAGGTGTCAAAGTCGAAGTCCTTCTGATTCCCCGTGGTCGTAGGTAGGGCACACCAAAATGGACGCCCCAAGTCCATGTTTTTACATGACCGGCTATTCTTGAGTTAGGGTTGTAGAATATTCCTGAGCCGACCACGGTGAAATTTCCTTGAACATGTAGGCCGAAGAAATAGGGACTTGTTTAACGGTTTGCTTTTCTGGTTTACAAATTTACAGCTTAGTTGATTGCTCGACGCTTTAGGACTTGATTGTCCGTCAGGCTTTAGGAAGCCCCAAAATTTGTTTATCCGAATTAGCTAAGAAAATTTGGGCAAACAAAAGATTGAACAAATTGTAAGTATCCTAACTTGAGGTTAAGGTGTTTGCTGTTCA